>CM053790.1:210832061-210952061 GCA_028749045.1 Cupressus sempervirens | reverse complement strand
ATGGCCATTAGTACCAGCCATATTAGTATTCTGCACAATTGCAGGGTTAGTAGCATTTTTAGAAACAACCTTAACATGGGAGGAGATTGTTATGGGGGAGGGCACCCTATCCACCATATTGGGGAACTCATCCCTTGTTAGGTCCACACCTCCTAGATCAACTATTGCCAAAACATGTGACACATCCTTATTCTCCTTTCCTTCTCCCAAATCCAACATGGAGGAGTTTGATATCTCCTCTTCCACCTCCTCTATACCTCCCACCCCAAATTTTACAACTTTTTCTTTCATCCTCCATTTGGGGCAGCCTAAATCCTCTAGATCTAACTCCTCCTACAAGGCTCCCTCCTTCAATTTCCTCTTACCATTAGATTTTGCTAACCTCCCTGAGCTCCTCCTACTACCTCTCCTCTCTTCCTCTGACTCCACCAACTCCTTCTCCTTCCCTTTATGATGTCTCCCTCTTTTCCCCATGGGGGAAGGATGTGGGGTAGGGGCTCTAGGACCCATGATCCTAAGAGGAACCATTTTGGGTTATGGGTTTAGATGGGTTGGAATGTCAATTTCCAAAATCCTCTAGGGGACCAGGGAAAGGTAGAATTGATATAGCTTAAAAATTAAACCTTGGTGTAAAATAATAAAATTAACCACCTTTTTCATTTTTTCTTTCACATCAACAACAATATCCTCTAATTCATGTAGAAAGAAGAAAGGAAGTGAAATAAAATCCCGATGGTGAAACTGATTAAGGAGAGGAAAGTGATAATACTAGTAGACTCCATACCTTCCTTCCAAGGTAAGATATTTCATCAAAATCAAACAAACCTTGTTCCATGGGTTATGAAGCTTCTCCCACATAAAACCACCTCTATGCTGAATTAGTTCCTCTCCATCCACAAAAAAATATTGTAGGCTCACATCATTTGTCACCCTTGTCACCTTCTGCCATTTCCTTCCCTTCATAGCCAAGCCCGTCGCTAGAGCAATCACCTCGTCAAAAATATGAAATGAGATACCATTTATTGTTGCTATATGGTCCTCCCAAGAGTTAAAAATTTGCATAGAGCAATCCTCTTCATGCCCATTAAGTGCCTCCATGAATGCGACAAAGTCGGCCTCATTTAATAAGTACCACACCAAGGGCTTCCTCATTTTTTCATCAATCATAGATAGTTCAATGTGCATCAAATCACCACCCATCTCTGCAATTTTTTCCTCTCCTCTCTTTTTCTTCAAAACCTAGACACAATTTCCTAACAAGGACTTCACAGTTAGGCAAAAAAACCCAAAGTAGAGATGATAATCACAATTAATTGTAATAATGAAAGCACCCAAATTGTCAAGAAAGATCATGTGTCACCCACCACGATCTATCCCCCAATCATTTCCATCATTCCCAATGCACATGAACCCTTTAAAAAATAATTATTTTCTCTTCACAGTGTATGATGACACATATAGGGAAATAAACAAAAATCCCCCATTTCAAACTTCCAATTTTTGGGCCATGTGTATTTAGTATTACCCATACCCAATCCTTTACTCCTTGCCACTTGTACATCAAGGATATGTTCTCTCTACTAGCTCAACAACATAATACAAAATAACTAGCTAGGATTCATCATATTTTACTTCATGGCTCACTAACTCCCTTACCAACTTTGGAAATGTGTTCAAATTCCTCTCTAAGCCCCTTCACCTTTAAGCCAATCGCCACCATTCCATTGGCCAGGCTATTTCCCTCTCGAAATATCTGATTCAAATCAAACCTATTAATAATGGTTAATAGGTACTTGATATCATCTATCACAAAGTTGATAGCCCATCCTTCCCACATATTACCTTTGACAGTCTCAATAATTATTTTAGAATCTCCTTTAATTTGCACATCCCTCCATCCCACACTTATGACAAATTTTAAGCCCAAATATAGACCCATGACCTCCACGGTATTATTTGAAACTTTCCCTAATTGACTAGCATATGCCAACAACATCCTTCCCTTACTGTCACTGACTATCCCTCCACCCGTCGAACCCTCCTTTTTGGAAGCACCATCAAAATTGAGTTTGACTGAATTAGTAGGTAGGGGTTCCCATCAAGTTATTTTTCTAGCCATAAGATTAGAATTATCAATCTCCATAACCCCTTCTACCAATAAACAACACTTGGCCACAGGGTGGAAGGGGCGAATGCTTGTTTTCTTCACTTGCTGTAACTAATGTTCTTGACTATCAATTTGTAGATCCTTTCCACCATGATATTCACCTCTCTCTCCTCATTCCTGAACACCCTATTATTTTTCTCTTTCCAAATACCACAACAAACATTGGCGGGTGGGGGGGGAATGATCTTCCACAAACTTATAAGGAGGGGGTTGGTAAAGGAGCCCTACCAATTCATCACAAATTGCCCAATGCCCACATTAAACACCCAGTTCACCTCTAGCTTCTAAAGAATTCTCCCCCACACCTTAGATGCAAAATTGCAATGCCGAAATAAGTGGTTGATGCTTTCTTCCTCCATCTTACACATATGGCATCTATTTGGTAATTGAAACCCCCACTTCGTCAAGTTTTCTATAGTGAGAATTTTCCCATGAATGCTTGTCCACCAAAAAATACCAATCCTTAAGATTAAGTGTTTAAACCAAACATTCCCCCAATCATTAGGTTAAAGAGTTTTATTGAACATTAATTTGTAGGTAGATTTAACTGAGAACTCCCCCATCAAGGTAACCTTCCAAATGAACTCATCACTCTTGTCCCTTCCAAGGATTATGTACTCTTCCAACATAGAATTAAGCTCATTGATAAGCTCCATTCCAACCATATCATTCTATTGCAACTTCACCTCTTTCCACTTTCTTTGTGGGCAAATAAAATCAACTACCATTCCAAACCCTGGTCCTATGAGAGATACTAGAGAGACCCAAACTTTGTTTCTATTAAAGGTTTATCCATAAGCCATAGATCCTCCTAGAAATTAATCTGGTTACCATTCCCCACTAGCCACCTAATATCCTCCTTCAAAAGGGTTCTATTTCTCACAATATTTCCCCAAATTTTAGAGCCCATAGGAAGATCATATCTCTAGGTGTACTGAGAGAACATTAGATTTCAAAGGTACTTAGCTCTCATAATGTTACACTAGTTAGATTCTCCCTTCATTAGGTTCCTCCCCATTTTAGTGAGAAGCACATTGTTTAGATTAGTTATCTTCCTTAGTCCCAAACCTCCTCTATACGTAGGTTTACAAACCGTTTCCCAGCTGACTAAACTTATTCTGATCTTCTTGCTTCCTCTAGACCAAAGAAAGTTATGTTGAATTTTCTAAAATTTATTAGCCATACACTGAGTAATTTTAAATAAGGATTGGAAGAACACCAATAATCCTTTGAGGGAGGAAATTAGTAGTTGTAGCTTGCATGCACTACTTAGAGTTTTACCTTTCCATTCAATTAGTTTTTTCTCCATTCTTTTCGGAATGCCATTTCAAAAATTGTTACTCACATCTTTCACAGTTAATGGAAGACCTAGATAAGTATCTGGTAACTCAACAATTTTGAAAGCTAAAATATTAACAATCTTTCATTGTAGGTCAGGGGGGTGTTAAAGAAGAACACTTTTCTTTTATCAAAATTAATTTATTAAACCACATTCTTTGCATACGTCTCTAGCACCAACTTCCAAGCTCTGGCTTCACCCACCAAGGACTCCCCACTAAGAAAGGTGCCATCCATAGACTATTGAATCACTTTGGGAGGAAGTGTGGAATCAGGTTTAATGTCTTTAATTATCCCCTCCTCCAACTTTCTAATGAAATCTCTTCCCAAGACTTTAGCTATCATAATAAGCAGGTAGGGAGAGATAGGATCACCCTACCTAAGTCCTCTCTCCCCACCAAAATTTCCCCAAGATGACCCATTAACCATCATAGAACAGATGATAGTTTCCAACATTGACTTCACCATTCTAATAACCTTTTGACCAAAGCCTATCCTTTCCATAACTTTATACAAGAAAATCCAATTAATGCTATCATAAGCTTTAGAGATGTCGAGTTTCAAGGCCATAAGAGGATTATTTTCTACATAGATTGCAAGGCTTCATGCATCATTATAGCAACATCTAGGATTTTTTGTCCTGGGACGAACCCACTCTGGGTATTCCCTATGTACTTATGCAGTAGTGACTTCAGCCTATTCACCATAATTTTTGAGAAAATATTGTAAGTAGTGTTACATAGACTGATTGGCCTGAAGTTGAAAAGGACCTCTAGGTCTTTCACCTTGGGGATTAGTGCAATGAAAGTTTTATTGAGTTGTTTAAGAGGTTTACCAATTCTAGAAAAAATTATGGGCTGCTCGAAGCAGATCCAACTTGATAATCTCCCAAAAGTGCTGAAAGAATACCAATGGGAAACTGTCAGGTCCAAGGGATTTATAATATATCATAGGGAACACAACTTTTTGGACTTCCTCCTCAGTCACCATTTGAAATAACTCCTCATTCTCTTTAGTCAAGATCACTGTGGGCATAGAATCAATTAGCCATTGGCTATCCTCCTCTCTAAAGTCTCTTTGGTCTTCCAGATAAGAGTTTTTAAAATAATCTATCGCCTAGTTTCCTATCTCTTCAGGTTTATTTAGCTTCACATTATTTTTGTCTTTGATGTTATTAATAGTGTTTCTCCATTTATGAATTGAGGTAGATCTATGAAAAAATGCAATATTCCTATCAGCCACTTTGAGCCATAACACCCTAGATCTTTGTTTCCACTAAGTTTCCTCTCTAATCATCATTTCGTTCCACACATTACTATATTTATCCTCCTCCTTGATAATATTATCTATGGTCATGTCTTTCCCCATATCTTTCTAGAGCCTAACTAACTTCCCTTCAACCTCTTCCTTAGTCTTGAAGATATCACCAAAATATCTTTTCTTCTAGGGCAACACAATTCTTCTATCATTCTCTAGCTTAATAGAGAGTCTATACATCATTGTCCCTTCAATCCTGATCCCCCACCACTCAACCACCCGAGAGCTGAAGTTAGGATGAGATTGCCACATTATTTCTTATCTAAAATCTCTTTGGCCACCCAAGGAATCTTCCTTCCAATTAAAATTGATAGGGGCATGATTTGAGACTATCCTGGGTAGTCCCATAAGAGAGGAGGAAGTAAATCCTTCCCAACCTCCTAGAACTAAAAGCCTATCTAGTTTAACTTGAATAAGGTCAACACCCTTCCTATTATTCGACCATGTGAACTTCACTCCATGCATCTCCATATCCATCAAATAAGTATTGTTTATAAAATAAGCTAGATCCTTCATACTATCATTAAAATCAATCTTTCCTCCAACTTTCTTTGAAGGGTATAGAGGCAAGTTAAAATATCCATGCAATATGTTTTATTATTTTGAGAGAGAAAAACATACAACTCCTCCCATAAGTTGTTTCTTCCATTTCTAGTATTAGGAACATACACATTAACAATATTCCATATCTTATCACCTATCTTATGTTTATTTAGAGGATAGAATTTAGAACTATAAATTAAACTTCAATTACCAGCATCTAGGTTCCAAAAGGTAGCCACTCCTCTTGGCACACCTTCCACTTCACTATTACAAAAATTTTCCCCTAGCCAAACATAACTTGCAATATTCTTCAAACTAATCATAGTCATTTTAGCCTCCTGGATGAGTAGGATATCAATTTTATAGTTTGATAGGTACTATTTGAGGGAAAATTTCTTATGAAGGTTGTTTAACCGCCTCATGTTCCATGATAGAATAATCATTTTCTACCTTCTTTCAAGGATTCCAAAGTGGGTTATCTGCCACTTGCCACCTCCCGTGCAATATTCTTAATTCTCCTACTTTGTTTTCCTAACTTCCCTACATCCAACTTCAATTCCACTACCATCTTAGGTTTCCTTGATACCCTTGTTTGTCTTCTCTGAGTTTGCCACTTCCCTTCCTTATTGTCCAACTAGGCTAGGGGATCCACCATCTTATTTGGTAGTTAATCATCATTCTAGCAAAAGACTCTGAGAACCTCCCCTCCTTTGAGTCATTCACCTCACCTTCCTCTGAAGCCTTGTCAATGTCCCCTCTAAAAACCTCCTCAATCACCAGGTACCTCAAAGGGGTACTAAGGAGCTCCTTAATGCCTTGCAGAAAGGGAAAAGAATCAATTTCCCCTTCCACCAAACCCCCCAATTCCCCTTCTTGTGTGCAAAGTTTCTTCGAGTCTTGAACCCAACAAGAAGTCCCCTCCAACTCTTCCATCCTAAGCCTCCCCATCACAACTTTAGGGTTATCTTCTTGCTTGTTCCTAGGAAGGGAAGTCAACCCCTTCTCCATTTCTATTTGAGAATTCTTAACTTCTAGATCTTTCCTAGGAAGGGGAGTCACCACCTTGCCATCACAGTTTCTCTCAAGAGACCCAGCTCCCTCTGCCCCTAAATCTGGAGGAGAAGCCCCCCTTCTATTTCTCTGTCTATTTTCTTCTCATCCACCCTATTTGGTTTCTTACAATCTACAATCAAATAGCCAAATGACAAGCATTTTTGTCAAAATAATCACGTGTTCTCATAAATGATGGGTTCAATCTTCTTACCCCACTTCAAGCTTAGTGTAATAGACTCGAGTAAGGAATTTACCACTGCCACATTAACACTAAACCTCACAAAGACCATCCAAGACCTCGGCAATGTTACCATATCTATAGCTACAAAGTACCTGAAGGAATCCCCAATGAATTTATGGATTCTCTCATCCCAAAACTTAAGTGGAAGACCTGGTAACCTGACCCAAACTAGAGCCATCTTATTCATTTCTTTCATTGGTTCCAACACTGCATGCCACTTAGCCATCACTAGGCTATGGCTTATGTATGACTAGGAACCAACCATCACCTTTATCATATTTTCAGCTACTTTAAATTTGAAGCAAAATATGCCTCTTGACATGGCCAAAACTATCACACTCCCCTTCAACTTCCATCTCTAACTTACCCACTTCCTAACCATCTCAATTGATGGGCAAAAGGAAACAAATCTACCTATGAGGCAGAGCTTAAGATTAGCTGACACACTATCAACCAAGCTTTTTGGTACCACTATTTCCACCCCTTCCTTATCGCTGATCACTCTAGGAGCTTCCAATAGGATGTTAGCCGCCTTCTCTCCAAGAACCACTTCCTTCCAACATAGAGCCCTTGTATGACTCTTTTGAATCTCTTGGCCCACCAAAAAAGCCCTTGTATGACTCGTTTGAATCTCATGGCCCACCAATAGATCCATTGAAATAAATGTTATCTAGTTGGCTAGACAAGAAATAAAAAATATATTAAAAAACCTAGGAAGTAGATGTAGGTGAAGCTTCATTGGTCCTTGAACCAGCCATATTTGTACCTCTTATATTGTCAAGAAAGGGTGAGATTTCTATTGGTCATTGAGGATTATTGGAGGTACCAAGAAAGGCACCTCTAATTGTATGTAGTATGTCAACTATCTCAATCATATTAGGTTGCTCTTGAGGTGACTCCATTGTGCAAAACAATCAAATTTGTATAAATTAGGTAAGATATTATATTATCATTGATGTTTCTATTTCATGAGCATCTATAAGAAAATAATTGTCCACCACATGTGAGATTTTATTAAGAAAATGCATTTCTATCCATTTTTGTAGATTGAGTGCTTCGGTGAACATATCATCTATTGGTCTCCTCCTTGTCAATAGTTTTAGAATTAGGATTCCATAACTATATACATATCCTTTTGTAATAGGCTTTCCTTCTATTATGTACTCTAGAAGAAGTCATGCTTTCTAAACTAGAAACATCTTCATCATAGAAGAAGAGTAGAAAGATAGAATAAGAGTAGTAGGGGAAGCATCATCGCCATCTTCATTCTTACCTTGCCCAAGTAAACACCTAAAACAAAATTAAATTGTTGGTATAATCAAGTTGAGGTTACTTTTAAATTTGGTATCTTGAAAGTAGAGTAGAAAAGACTTACGATTTCTATCATAAGAAAGTTGTCATCAGGCCTAGAATTTGATGGTCAGCCCTGCCTGTCATGAGTATTTTTTTATGACGGTTTGGTGATGATAATACATTTCATTTTACATTTTATAATAAATATTGGTTGTCATTTTATGTTTAATAATTTAATAATTCTTGTAAAGTTTAATATTTAATCATATATATGTATAAATTAGTAATATTTATGAAAATCTTGTTAACTTTAGAAAGTTTCTAATCTTATGTTTTGCATACTAATATTTTAATTGTTATTTCTATAAAAAAATTCTGATGGTTTATTAATAAAATAAAGTATCATATTGACGATTTTATAAAAATTTTACCTGTCAATCACTACGGTCCAACAAATTTTCACCCGTGACTTAAAAGTGGAAAAACGGCCAGTACAACCATCAAATTCCATAGCTGTGATGGAGAAAGATTGTACTAAATATTCTTTCTCCACTTGATTTCCTTTATCATCTGTGCCTACTTTTTATTATTATTTTATAATGTGAAATGGTAAGTGGAAACACTTCTTGAGCCCTTTATTGAAAATCTCTTTGATTTGCAATGACATCGCCGCTTAAAAAATATTGTTTCTCTTATCAGTAAAAAATTTCAAGACAAGGAGAAACCTTCGCATGATTACAAAATATTGTTTCTCTTATCTGTTGATAAGAAGGATTTTCCATATGAACAGGCATCATCATAGACAGACATGAGAATAAAAGTAGCAGAAGAAGCATCATCACCATCTTCAATCTTAGCTTGCCCAAGTTAACAGCCAAAACTTATAAAGTTGTCATAAGAAATTTTTTGTTAAAATGATCCGTCACTACCGTTCGGCGCATAATGAAAAGTGAAATGCTTTTCTTTTGCTTTTGGAAAAAACTGTGAAAAATTGCACGAGTGATTCCTCTTAGCAGTTGATTGAGCTGTTTGTCGTTCGAAGTTGAGTTTTAAAAAAGAATCCGTTGATCGAAGCGTAACAATTTCTTCCCACTTTCCACAATTTGGAATGACTTGCGATTTCTCCGCCTTCCACTTTTTAATTGGAATACAAGTTTCTGCGAAAATTAGACCTTTGCACTTTTAAATTATATTTACATACTGCCAACTATTCTTGGAGTCGTATTTTCTGTTTTAAAATACGAAATGATGGAGTTGGCCACACTTGATTTCTTTGTCAAGTGTGCCTACTTCTTATTATTTTTAATCCGTTTATTGAAAATCTCTTTGGGCCAGTTTGGTTGCTGGAATAGAGTGGAATAGGAAGAGAAAATTAGAATATGTTCTATATTCGCTGTTTGGTACGCTCAATCAGAATTGGGAATAGGAAGACATATTCCAATTTTGCTCCCAAAATGAGCATATGTCTATGCCAAAAAATAGATGGAATTAGAATAGCCATTCATATTCTCAATCTATTTTTTTATTAAAAAAAGTAGAATTTAATTCCAGTCCTATTCCATTTTTCTCTTGTAATTTTCAATTCCTATGCTAGCAATCAAACAAGCCCTTTGATTTACAAAAAGATCGCCCCTTAAAAAATATTGATTCTCTTTACCGGTTGAAAAATTCAAGAGAAGTAGAAATCTTCTCATGATTGAAAAATAATTGATTCTCTTATCAGATAGCCTTCCGAACTTAAAACCGAAAAGTAAAAGACTTTTCGAACGGCGTGGAGTTTCGCAATTGATGGTCGATCGTCTTGGTAAAATAAAATGAAATAAAGAGGTGTCCTCAACCCCACTCGACTTTTGATTTTATTCTACTTTTGATTTAATAAAAGCACAAATTCTAATATATATTCGACGTTTTAGATCACACTATATTATCCATCATTATGGTATTCAAGATATAATCGAATCTGCATAATATTTTATTTTACAAATGAATTGTGGAAATTGATAATGGGATTGCAAGCTTTGGGTTTAACCATGGAGGAAACTTCGTAGTTAAGCACATTGGAGTAGTATTGGGATGGGTGACCTCTAGGAAAGTCCCGGTGCTTCACCCCTATGAGCATCACCTAGATCTAGTGAGTGCTAAGTGTTCCATTTATTCTCATGAGAGATGGATTCATGTTGAATCACTACTCATGAAACATGGGTCAATGAGTTTGACTCAAAATCACATAATTAAATTCTGACAGCAATATCATGAAATTGATAATGTTAACTAATATATCTATTTATTCACATTGGAGAAATGTTTGATTTTTATTAGATTTTACAACGTGCAATGAGTATGCCAAAAACATATAGAATGTCAATTATGATAATTTTGTTATTTTTATTTCATTAAAGAAAATATATTTTTTATGAATAAGTATTTAATTGAAGAAGTGATATAACCTCAAATAAACTATTTCTCCACTTAAGTTAAACATTTTTTTTCTGAAAAGTTAAGTATGTTCTATTATTTAGGGGGAGAGAAAGTGGAGACGTATATGAACATAATGATACATGAAAGCATAGAAGGATACATGATTGATAATAGATATATCACATGAAAAAATTACCAATTCATAATTGATACTAGTTATACATTTTAAACTTTTATTTTATCATTAACAATTGTTTAAGGAAAAATAAAAATCTTACGAAAGAAAACTTCAACAGTAATAGTGAAAAATAATTATTCCTAATTTTTCAAATAAAAAATATTGCAGTTTTCTGAAAAATGCAGCCCTTGTCCAAAAGGTGAAGTTTCTTTTTGAGATCTTTTATTCATACATTTTTAATATGTTTTCCAAAATTTCTCATTTCATTTATACTAACATTCTTATAAAATATGCAAAATCCTACATGACTTCAAGTTGAGTCTACTTGAACTTAACCAAGTAATCATAAAAATAATAAATCTCATATTCAATATTTTGAAGAAATTATTTTAATTATTCCTCATTTAACTCAGCAATTATTACGCATTTATTATTGTGACAAGATATCAATCAATCTTAATATAATGTCATAATAAAACCTCAAATGTCAAGGTACACTAATAAGATGTAATAAGAATTTATTGAAAAATGCAACAAAAAATGTTAATGTTAGAATCATAAAATAACCAAACTCAATTTCTTCTAAAATAGAGATACACAATCTTTGTTTAATAATATTTTCATTCTACTATAATTAAAAAATAAATATTGCAGATAACCTTGTATTTAAAGTATGGAGGAATGCACTTTAAGACTTAGGACACGATGGTGAATTGTAAGCCACAAGAGCTTGGATTGTCCTTTCATCATAAGCATGGAAATTGCTTTCGCTTATGATTTAGTGGAAATTTATTTTACAATACAATAGTTAATACTTTTAGTTGCATGCTTTGATGTTTGACTTGGCATTATGTTCCACATTGAATACATTTCCTTGTTCCTATCACCATGCAATTTCTTTTTGTGTGAGAGGCTATAAAGTTCTCTTTTGGTCCATCGTTTTAATAAATTGAAGCAAGACTTATAGGGAAAATGATCATGGTTGGTATTTTTTTTAAAACTTGGACAAATATATTGATCTAAGAGGCTACAAAAGTATTGTCTCGAGCTCAAGAATATTTTGGGAACCCAAAATACATTATATGTTTAGACATATACATCTTTATTATTGTTAAAAGTCTAAAGTAGTAGCTACAAGGAGATTGGCACCTAGATGAGTGAACAAAAGTGGTTCCTAATTTTTACCACAAAGAAAACTCAACATTAAAAAAATTATTTTAATTTTGACACCTTTGTGTGATGTTGAATGGTTTCTCAAAGACCCATTTGGATGTCACTCAAAGACACATATGTGGGGTGTTTGTGCAAACACCTTGCTTTTGTGTGAACGTGTTGGGAAGGGGGACCACATGAAGTGAGGGTGTTCATTCAAACTCTTGAGGTAAAAAAAAAAAAATATTATGGTGATAGGCTCATTTTCAACAATCCTTTTTGGTGAATTTGTGAAGTTGCCTTAGAGAAAACCTAGTGATGTTGTACTCTTGCATCAACACCTCATAAAAACTATTGACCTCTTTTGATTTCTCTCATGCACTAAACCTACATGATATTCTTTCTTTCTTTATTTTCTTTCTAATTATAAATTATATGTTTTCCATATATATTCTAGTTAGTCTTATTAAAGTAGCTTTTTTGGTATTTCCTCATATATCTTAGTTAGTCTTATGTTTTCTATAATTCTTTTTGTATCCTCTTAGATAATTTTATATAATAATTTTTGGAAAGTATTTTTAAATAGGTTTTAAATTTTTTAGAAAATGCTAATTAGAAATACAAACCTACAAGATTATAGTTGAAAAAATAACATAGAAAAATATAGTAAAAAAAAAAAACTAGAAAAACTTGGAGAATATTTTTAAAATGTTTTCTTTTAATTTTTTTACTTAGATATATTTTAAAGTTTTAGTCTATAAAGGTGTAGAAATTATGGTATATACATGCATTTATTGTTATATATTTTAATGTTTTTATTTACATGCCTATTTTTAAAGTGTTTTTAGATACTTTCACAAACACATAGAATTAATGTGATGTTTGAAAATGTTAGAGAATCTTAATTAGAAAATGTAACTACACAAATTTAGTTACAAAAATCTAACTAGAAAACTCCAGTAAGAAAACCATAGTAAGAAAATGTTAGTTTAATGAATACACAAAAAATGGTTAATTTTTAAAGCTACACATGTGTATCTTAGATGTTTAGACATTTACATATTTTTGTAAAATGTTCAAATGTTAGGTATATGTTCTAGATGTTTTCATTTTTCATGTTATCATATTATCTTAGTTAGATAACACATTATCATAGGAACCCTTCAGTATGTATCCTAAAACCTTATAAGACACTTAGGACCCCTTATGACATGAAACATAAAAATCTTTTACATTAGAATCATTATTACATAAAACCTTTTAAGAGCCCTTGCTAGGATCTATAACATACAATAAGACCCATTATTACATAAAAAGATCTTTAAGAACCCTTGGTATGACATCTTAAAATACATATAACCACTTAGATCCATTCATATATCTGAGGATCTATTAATACATAAAACAACACATTGTTGTACTTAATACCACTTAAGACACTTACTAGGATCTACTTATGTAACCTACAATCCCTTAGGACAACTAATGATGCTTGCAACCCATTAAGACATTCTAGGGATCTTTTCTATCCCTTATGATATGTTAAGATCCCCTAAGATCCCTACAACCTATTATTGGATCTTACCATGTCCTAGTACCCATTTATGTATCTTAGGTTTCATTAATACATACAAGGACCCATTGTAGCAAATAAGTACCCTTAAGACATAATAGGGTCCCTTTGGACCACTTGCAATCCCTTAAGGAATTAAAGAACCCTTTTCCATTCCTTACAACATCATAAGACACCCTAAGACCACTAGGACTCATTAATATATCTTAGCATGTCTTAGGACTTATTGAAGCATCTTAGGATTTATTAATACATGGGTAAAATGACAAACTTATGTTACACTTTCATAAAGAGAAAGGACAACAAGAAAGTTGTTGAACTTTAATGATATAAAAGTGACATTTGTATTTAGAATTCAAAGATGGTGTAAACTGATGAAACATATACAATTAGATGAAATTTATGCCTATAATTTCAAAAATAATTAAATGAAATTTTAACTTTAAAAAAAAAAAAAAAAAAAATTCAAGTGCATTTTCGAAATTAAAAAAATGCTAGAAATATAGATTTGCATTCCCAACAAACAAATGTATGAAACCGTTCTATAGACAGGGCAGGAGGAGACTTAGATTAGCAAAGAGAGGAATATATGCACATAAAATGAGAACTAACTTTGTAATAATATTAAAGGGGGTTGGGTAAATGGTTGGAATTGATACCAGGTCTAGGACTAGAACTAGAGGAGATGATGCTTTGATCTATATTTTCTTAACTACTGTAAGTCAAGCTTATTAAAAATCAACAAAAACGATTTCCCACCAAACTTTTCCTATCAATTCTACATCCTTTTTAAGATAAATTACATATTCTTGAGGATGCCTCTCTCTTCTAGTGTTATGTATAAAGATTTAAATTTTTGTCATGATTATTACTTATTTTCTAATGGAGTTACGTATAAAGTGTTGATTGACACACTACTTGAAAAACAACTATAACTTTCAAATGGTACAACATTTTCTAAATCCAAAAGATGCATCACATTCTATACTTCTTCTACTAAAGAAAATAAATAAATATATATATTTTGCATAGTTTTGAATTAGTTAAAGTGGTCAAACACGAGAGTTTTTTTATTCCAAAAATATTGAAGTAGAACATTAAAAATTATTTATTTATTTAAAATAAAAATGCCAAAAATATATTCACATCTAGACATGAATCTGCTTCTTCTATATAGAATATTATTTTAAAATATTATCATTTGATTTTGATTAAGGTGGTCAAACATACATCTACTTCTTATTTTTGTCCTAAAACTTTTGTACTATTGCATTGAAATCCAAAATTTTGATCAATTAAGTTTTAATTTTTTAGATAAGGCCTAGTATTTTAGAAACTAAATTCAATTTCCTAGAGATTCTTTTAACTCAAATTTTTGATATAAATTTTATAACAAGTAGAAAATTTTATGTTAAGTTGACATAACTCTGATTTGCTAATATTTTATTGCCACTTAAGAGCATAGTTTGGTTGACCATGATCCTGCACATACCCATAGAGCATTGTATAGTTTACATACCATGTTATTCTTGTTGGGATCAAAAAATCCTTCTAGTTGTTCAATGTAAACCTCTTCTTATGGTACTCTATTCAAAAATTCATATTAGACATCCATTGGGTACACTTTAAATCTTTTGTAAGTAGAATATGCAAGTAATGTTCTGATTCATTCTAGCCCTGCAACTAGGGAAAATGTTTTCTCATAGTCATTACCTTCTTCTTGTGCATATGTATTGCATACCTATCTAGCCTTGTTCCTTGTTACTTCTCCTTTCTCATTCAACTTCTTCCTGAATACCCACTGTATACCAATAATATTTTTGTCCTTTGGTCTAGGGATAAATGAATAGGTTTTTTGATTTTCTATTTATTAAATTTCTTCATTCATTTCTCTTATTCAATCTTCATTATTCAAAGCATCCTTCACCATTTTAGGATCAAATTCACTAAGTAAACATTTATCACTTCTTATTCTTTTACTTGTCATTACTCTAAAGTCTTTACCTCCATTGATTTGTTGAGATGCATGATGTCTTCTCACATGCTTTGGTAATTTAGGTTCTTTTCTCCTTCTTTCATCCATAGGTTCATCTTGAAATTTTATTTCAAAACCATTTGGTATCTCTTATTTTGGTTTTGGATTCTTGAAATTGTCTTCTTGATATTTGACATCTTCTTTATGAGTCTTGGGATCATCCTATTGGTGCTTGACACCCACAGTTTGTTGCTCGACATCCTGTTGCTACAACTTAGCATTTACAGTTTTCTTGGTATTTTTTTAAAAGTTTGAGTAAAGGTATAGGGAACACCCTCACTTACATATATGAAGGTTATGTAATCTTTAGTTTCTCTTTTGCACACAACTTCATTATTTTCTATATATTCATCAACTTTCACATTTGCACTTTCCACAACTTTGTTAGTGTTAGAATTCAAGCACTTCAAATATTTTCTCTTAGCGGAATATCCTATGAATATGACTTCATCAATTTTACCATCAAGTTTTCCATTCCTATTTTCCTTCAGTATGTAACACTTGCTTCCAAAACCTTTAAAATACTCTATATTAGGTGGATACACATACCATAACTTAAAGGGTGTAACATTTGTACCTTTCTTGACTTGTGCTCAGTTCAAAGTGCACATTCTTGTATTTATAAGTTTTTTCAAGTATTTATTTTATATATTCTTCTCCATCATCAGTGTTCTAGCACAATCCATGATTGATCTATTTCTCCTATTAGTTATTCCATTTTATGGAGGGATCCTAGGTGCTAACATCTACCTTTTGATTCCTCTATCATTATATAATATGTTGAATTCATTAGAGATAAATTATCTTCCTCTATTAGATCTCAAGCACTTCAAACTCTTACCTATTTCCTTTTCAACTCTTGCCAAATACCACTTGAACAACTAAAAAGCATCAATTTTTTTTAATGAAATATTGCAGTCATAAAAAATTAGAATGAAATATATGTCACCACAATAGCTTTGCACTCCGATGGGTCTGCAAAGGTTAGTATTAAACTATTCTAGAAAATCATTAGATGAATAGGTTTTTCCCTTGAAACTAGACTTAGTCAATTTTCCCAATTGACATTGATTATACATAGTAGTATTAGGTTTCTTCAATTTTGGTAATCATCTTACTCTTCTAATCTTTCTAATGCTTACCAAATTATCGAAGTTCACATGACATAACTTCTGACACCATAACCATATATATTTATTTAGTGCAAACAAACATGTCTCATTATATAGATCTAGATAGAAAACTTTATCTCTTTTGTGATCACCACTTCTAATTATTTCACCCATGACATCAAATATGTTGGCCTTCTTCTGATGAAATTCAAATTTATATCCTGATTTGTTCAAGTCTGAAACACTCAACAAGTTATAGTTAACCCCTTTAACCCAATAAATATTGTCACACTTGATCTTATTACTTAATTGAATTGATCCTATACCTTTCACAAGATATGTTTCATCATTACCAAACTTAACACAACTACCTTTGTGTGGCTCCATGCTTTTAAACTTAATTTTATCACTAGTAATGTGACGTGGGAAGACACTATTAGATATCCATCTATCACCTTTAATCACATATGAAATTTATACAATTTTCTTATCTTCTTCAAAATCTTCTTTCATAGCAACATAGAAAACTTCTTCATCATTAATATGGGACTCATTATCAATTTCTTATTCAACAATATAACAAGATTTATTACCTTTGTCTTTGTAGTCCTTATTTCTCCTATTGTCTATGTCATATATTTTGTCTTTTTACTTTTTTTCACTTCTTTCATCCTTGTCTTCTCTACCGAGACAACTTGCAATAATACGACCAAATTTGTTACATGGAAACAAAATTTTCAAAATTTTACCTTTGTATTTTCCTTTAACTCTTGAAAGTCTTATAGCCATTAGTGATTCAAGCTCATCAAGATCATTATTAGAAACATTTCAATCTACTAGTAAAGAGATACAGTGAAGGAGATCATAAATTGATCAAGAGGAACAAAGATCTGAACTAGCAAGGTAATACCATTGTAGCAAAAAAATCTCTTCATCAAGAGGACCTTAAAAGTCTATGAAATCTTATATGATAACATAAATCAGTGCTAGTGTCTATAAGTTCTTTAATGTGGGAAACTCTTTAGATAAGATCAAAGAGTAATAAGGTCTAGATGATCTTTTGGTGTAAATCCTCTAACTAGGTCACATTAAAAATATTTATATAAACATTTGGCAAGGTTGGCTCCTAGTAGAGCTCACTTTAGAAGAGTGAAAAAAAATTATTGCTAGTTGTTGGTGGTTGTTCTCTTTATAGGGTCTTTCCATAAAAAAATATGGTGTCAAATGTGTGAATTTCATCATGTATTTAAAAAAATTAATTTTATTACTAATAGTTGGTAATAATAAGAATAGTGGTTCAATAGTTTTGAATGAAGCAATTGAATGAATTAAATGTAAATATGAATGAGAGAAATGAGTGATTAATTTCTATGTTTATGAAATTTGAATCTCTATAAAGCTTTTAAAGGGATTGTAAGATAACTAGACATAACTTATACCCCCCGCCCTCATTTATCTAACAAATAGTATCAGAGCATGGTGTTTGGAGAAAGAAGTTTAAAAGAACTTCAGCTAAAGTTCTAAAGATGTATAGAAGAGAGGTTCCAAAGAAGAATAATAATAGTTTCTCATCATGGAAAGACACAATGAGGTTATATCCATCTAGAATTGGAGACAACATTATACACTACTTGGATAATGAATACACTACACTTATTGTTTGTGCTATTATGGGACAAATGATTGGGGAGAGGAATCATAATATCTTGATGATTGAGATTGTATATGCACTTAATAATGTAAATTTTGATGATATCAAGATCTCTCAAATGCTAAACAAATGTGAGACAAATTAGTACTTCTACAAGGTGGAGATCCAAATGTTCTTAGAGCTAAAGCTAAAAAAATTAGAGGCAAGTATGATGACATGATAATGAAAGAAGGTAAAAATGGTGCATAATATGTGAACTGGAACAAAGAAGTCAAAAGTGCAATCAGAGCCATTGGAGGTATTATTAGTGATAGTGAGATTTTAAGAAAAGTTCTTAAAACTCTTCTACATATCTACTCTATTAAAGTTTCTAAAATTTAAGAAGTAAGAGTAATCCCTGGAAATGTTTTCACACTTGGTAGTTTATTTTTTTAGTTGACTACATTTGTATTGAGAAATTATGATAATAGTATGGATGGACATGGAAATTATTTTAATTCTTAATTAACAATTGGAAGTTTAAAGAAATATAAGAAAAGTAAGGAAGAAAGTGAGTCTAAATCTAAAGATGATCTAAATGAACTTGAACCATTTCTTGCAAGAAGGTTATTAAGAGGTAAAAGTAAACTGCCCCTAATTTATTTCAAGTGCAATGAAGTTGGTCATTTTTCTACTAAGTGTTTTAATAGGAGTAAAGTGATAAAAATGACAATAAATATTACAAGTACATGAAGACTAAGGATTGTAAAGATAAAGGGAATAAATTGTGCTACTTTGTTTATGAGGAGCACACCAAATCTAGTACTAATGAAGAGAAGGAAGTAGTTGAGATGGTATATGTTTCTATCAAGGAACATCCCAACGGAGGAAGGTATAAGATTGAAACTCTCCTTGTTTCACATGTTACAAAAAATAATTCATGGACTATACATAGTGGATGTTCACATCCCATGACTTGTGACTTAAGTAAGTTCAACAAGTTTTAAGAAATGGATGATGGTAGAATTGTTATTTTAGGTAATGTTGTTTCATGTCTAGTAAAGGGTAGAGGATCACTAATGTTGAATGATAAGATTAGATATGATGATGTAGACTTGGTACAAGGGCTTAAGTATAATAATTTTTTGTATTGCTCAATTGAATAATTCAGGTCCCAAACTAGGGTTTCAGAATAGAAAATTCAAGATCTATGATGATGAAGTAAAACTGTTTGGAATTGGGATGCAAACTAAAGGTAACTTATTTTATCTTGATCCTACTATTGAGATGTGATTATTTAATAAAGTTCAGGATGTATGGTTGTCACATAAAAGGTTGAATCGTGTAAATTTTGAGAACATGGTGATGGTTAGTAGAAAGAAAAGAGTTAGAAGCTTATTGAATCTAAAAAAAAATGAGAATCCTATGTGTAAAGAATGTTGGCTCGATAAGATGAATTTCAAGTCAAAATTCTCAGGAAAGAAACACACTTCAAATGATATTTTGGAACTACTGCATAGTAATAAATGAGGACCAATGGGTATGGAAAGTTATTATGGTGACATATATTTCATCTTGTTTGTTGATGACTATTGTGATTCTACAACACTCCCCACATTTTTAACTTTGAAAATAGGGACCCCTTTTTTCTCTTTAAGTTGTAGGAACTTTCTCTTAACATTAAGAAATTTCAAGACAAGGAGAAACCTTCACATGATTAAAAAATATTGTTTCTCTTATCTGTTGATAAGAAGGATTTTCCATATGAACAGGCATCATCATAGACAGACATGAGAATAAAAGTAGCAGACGAAGCATCATCTCCATCTTCAATCTTATCTTGCCCAAGTGAACACCCAAAACTTACAAAGTTGTCATAAGAAAGTTCTTGTTAAAATGATCCGTCACTACTGTTCGGCACATAATGAAAAGTGAAATGCTCCTCTTTTGCTTTTTGGAAAAACTGGGAAAATTTGTGCGAGTGATTTTTCTTCTCAGTTGATTAAGCTGTTTTGTCGTTCGACGTTGAGCTTGAAAAATCAATCTGTTGATCAAAGCGTAACAATTTGAAATGACTTGCGATTTTTAATTGGAATACAATTTTCTGTAAAAGTTAGGCTAGGCAACTTATAAAATGCATTTTAAAATGATATTTACATACTGCTGTCTATTCTTGGAGTCGTATTTTCTCTTTTAAAAATATGAAGAGCGTGAAAAGTGGATTGCTTTTCTTTCACATTGGAAATGATGGAGAAAGATCGTACTATTTTATTATGAAATAGTAAGTGGAAACAATTTTTGATCCGTTTATTGAAAATCTCTTTGATTTGAAAAGACATCGCCGCTTAAAAAATATTGATTCTCTTTATCAGTTAGAAATCTTCAAGACGAGGAGAAATCTTCGCATGATTAAAAAAATATTTTTTCTCTTTATCAGTCAGCAATCAGAACTTAAAAACGAAGAGTAAAAGACTTTTCTATGAGAAAGCGGTTTGATTTAAGAGATCGACGGTGTGGAGTTTCAAAATTAATGGTCGTTCGTTTTCGTGAAATAAAATAAAATAAAGAGGTGTCCTCAACCTCACCAGTCTTTTGAATTTATTCTACTTCTTTTGATTTAAGCTGATGATAATATATTTTCAATGTTTTGGATCATACTATATGATCTATTATTAGGATGAAAAGATGAGAAAATGCACGATATTCAAGATATGATGGATCATGTAGTGAGATTGGAAATGTTGATTATAAAAACACACACAATGGAATCTAGAAAATAATTTATTTTATAAATGAATAGTGAAAATCCGATAATGAATGTCAATTATGATAATTTTGTTATTTTTATTTCATTAAAGAAAATATACTTTTTATGAATAAGTGTTTAATTGAAGTAATATAGCTTCAAATCAACTATTTCTCCACTTAAATCAAACAAATTATTCGGAAAGTTAAGTATGCTATATATAGCTAGGGAGAGAGACAAAAGTGCAAACGTATATGAACATAAAGATACATGAAAACATAGAAGGATACATGATTGGTAATAGTTATATTGCATGAAAAAATCACTAGCTCATAATTGATACTAGTTATACATTTTAAACTTTTATTTTATCATTAACAATTGTTTAAGGAAAAATAAAAATCTTATTAAAGAAAACTTCAACAATATTGGTGAAAAATAATTATTCCTAATTTTCCAAATAAAAAATATTGTTGTTTTATGAAAAATACAACTCTTGTCCAAATGTTGAAGTTTCTTTTTGAAATCTTCTATTCATACAATTTTAATTTTAATTTTAATTTTTTTAATTGCTCATTTCATTTATACAAATCCTCTTCTAAAATATGCAAAATCCTACATGTCTTCGAGTTCAGTCTACATGAAATTAACAAAGTAATAATAATAATTAATCTCATATTTAATATTTTAAAGAAATTAATTTAATTATTCCTCATTTAACTTAGGAATTATTATGCATTTATTATTGTGACAAGATATTGATCAATCCTAGTATGTTTTCATAATAAAACCCCACATTTTAAGGTACTCTACTAAGATCTAATTAGAATTTATTGATAAATGCAACAACAAATGTTAATGTTAGAATCATAAAATAACCAAACTCAATTTCTTTTATAATAAAGATACACAATCTTTGTCTAATAATATTTTCATTCTACTATAATTCAAAAAAATTATTGCAAATAAGCTTTTATTTAAAGCATGGAGGAATGCACTATAAAACTTAGGATACAATGTGAATTGTAAGTCACCAAAGCTTGGATCATCCATTCATCATAAGCATAGAAATTGCATTCAATTATTATTTAAAGGAAATTCACTTTACAATACAATAGTTAATATTTCTCTTTGGTAGGATATTTTTAACTTATTAATTATAGTTGCATGTTTTGATGTTTGACTTGGCACTATGCTCCAGATTGAATACATTTCCTTGTTCTCATCACCATGCAATTTTTTTTGGTTATGAAAGACTATAAAGATCTCTTGTGGTCCTTTTTTTTTAATAGTTTGAAGCAAGTCTTATAGGGACAGTGATCTTGCTTTATAGCATATTTTAACTTGGACAAATATCTTCATCTAGGAGGCTACAAAACTATTGTCTTGAGCTCTAGAATATTTTGGGAACTCAAAATACCTTATATGTTTAGACATATATGACTTTATTATTGTGAAAAGTCTTAAGTAGTAGCTACAAGGAGAATTGCGCCTAGGTGAGTCAAGAAAATTGGTTCCTAATTTTTACCACAAAGAAAAATTAACATTAAAAAAATAAATCTAATTTTGACACCTTCACGTGATGTTCAATGCTCGCTCAAAAACCCATTTGCATCTCACTCTAAGACACAAATGTGTGGTATTTGTGCAAACACCTTGCCTTTGTGTGAACATGTTGGGAAGGGGGCCACACATGAAGTGAGGGTGTTCATTCAAACCCCCTGGGCCAACACACACACACATACTGGTGACGGGCTCATTTTCGCCATTCTTTTTTGGCGAATTCATGAAGTGGCCTTAGAGAAACCTAGTGATGTCCTACTCTTGCATCAACACCTTGTAAAAAATGTTGACCTCTTTTGATCATCTCTCCTGTACTAAACCTGTACGATATTTTCTCTCTCTTTATTTTCTTTCTAATTATAAATTATATGTTTTCCATATATGTTCTAGTTAATCTTATACTTTTAGTAGCTATTTTGGTATTTCCTCATATATATTAGTTAGTCTTATGTTTCGCATAAATTTTTTTTGTATCCTTTTATATAATTTTATATATTAATTTTTAGAAAATATTAAAAAGCCCTTTTCAAAAAGTTTTCGAAAATGCTAATTAGTAAAAAAACCTAAAAAATCATAGTTAGATTAATAACATACAAAATCATAGTTAGAAATATAACATATAAAATCTCAAGGGCACCTCAAAGGTCCATATATAACTAACTAGACATAAAAATAACTAAGTAGTAGCTACATGGTGATTGGTGCCTAGGCGAGTCAACAAAAGTGGTTCCCAATTTTTACCACAAAGAAGAATCAACATTGTTTCTTTTAAAAGGTAAAAGGTGAAATAGGATATGGTAGCTTACATAGGGGGGTATATTAGATTAGTGTTAGGTGTCTAAGCTAATGTCTTGATGATTTTGACATGTCCTTGTTTCTTTGCATACAAGTATATTTTATGCAGATTTGGGGTCACAGGATTAAAAAAAAAATTGTCGTACAAGAATTTTGAAGAGTACACACCCTATAATCTTTTGGTCTACAATTAGTAAACATTATATATATAATTTATCCTTCAAGCCCATGATTTTAGGAATCTTCTTTTGATTAAACTATTAGTCTGTATTCTTGGAGAGGGTTTTATCTTCCTCTCCATACATTTTCCAGAGAGTAGAATGTGTGCCTACAGCAAGTTATGTTCTAAAACTTATATATTATTTGTCATCCAATTGTTTCCTTTACTTCTATAGTCTAAGACATTCATGATATTTATCACAATGGTATATTAAGGATTACTAAACATGTTATGATAGCCTAAATTAATGAACTTATAGATTCATTTGGACAATAATCTCCATACAAATACACATGTAGAATACATGACAGATCTCCTATATGAGACAATCGATTACTTTTATCTATGAATTTAGGAGATTGGAAACCATTTTCTCAAGTCCAATAATGCATTCTCTTGAGAGGACCAATTTGAATATTCATGCATATCTATTGTACAATGGAGCTGAATAGTAGGAAATTACAAAGGAGTAAATCTACCTATCATTACAACCTTTACTATGATATCAATTTTAATTTGAAAAAAATTATGCATACAACTCAAGAACCTTCAATTATTTTGAAATTTCCATTGATATTCATAACATGACTATAAGCCAAATGCAATTCCATTATCTCAAAATGCTTGTTCTACTATGATGCTTTACTCTTTTCATATCAATACAATCATATTCAAGACAGTGAAACATCAATACCATTACAATGAATTCCTCTTCCATGATGCCCTCACAATACACAAAAGGTGGTGGAAACAATGTTTCACAAATATGCACAAAGGAATACTTTCCACAATACAAAGATACTAATAACCCTTCTAATGGACAAATGAAATGAGACAATAACATTACTCATATAACACATTTAGATCCACATAACAGGGTGTAGTTGGCCTTCTATCCATCTCAAACACAATAAAACCTCCTTCTCCTATGCATGTGGAAAGACATCAAGAACTCCAAGTCACCAAGATCATCCACTAAGAACCTTCCAATGAGAGATAAAAAAGATGAACCAAGGAGGCTCACCTCCCAACCTAGGCTTCTATGAAACCACCCACCGAGCAGGGGAAACAAGGACCAAACAAGTTACACACATACTTCACAAAACATTGTATGAAAACACAACAAAAACACAATCAACACCTTCCCATGGCTTGCACAATGATTCACCATTGGAATCATAAAATTTTGGGTGAAGGTGGGCTCTTCAAAGAGGAGATATTATAACAACATAAATAAAATATTGCCAATGTATTTTGCCTCTCAAGGCCACCATAACATAACAACATATTGCCATTGCATTTTCCTCACAAGGCCTTCAAAACATATCATCTCCTCCTCATTCACCAAAACCTCCTTTTACCTCCCAAAACAACAAGATTCATGGCCTTAATGGAACCCATACTCCATGATATTAAAAAACCCTCTTCATGAGGTAATTTTCTCAACTGCAATGTCAAGCCCACCTTATGCCCTTCACCCAAGGCTTCTCTTCCCTCCCAAATGTGAGTGAAGCCTTCACACTCAAAATCACAATCAACACTTACAATCAACAAGAATCAACAACGAAAAAAAATGAAGAGCAAGCAACAAAAACCAAGGAAGAATCTCCAAGAGTGCAAGACTCATTCACTACTCCACAAGACAATGACAAAGCTCATAACACAAAATTCACAATGCAATACATACCCCATAGATAACACTTTGTACTTGTAGATTTCTTTACAATACTCAAGAATGAGAATTAAGCATAGCTTGAAACACTAACCTTGGTCCAAGCTAGGGTAAGGGTAGTTGTAGTAGAGCTTCCTTAATCTCCCTCCAAAACCTAACTATCTCTAAAACTAGAAAGTGAGTGAACAAATCACTAGTTTGTCCAAGACCCTCTAATAAGGCCTTCCCACTAACTATTTCTAGCGAAAACACTAAGCCACTTCCTCTTACAAAGTTGTCTCTTCTAACTTTTCTATTTTTGGCTTAGTGGGAACATGGGGGAAGACACATGTGACAATTCCAAATTCGAATTGATGGAAGAATGCATGGGTAAAGGGCTTCCTAAGTTGTCTAGGCACTCACATGATCAAAATTAGGTTCCTAACTTGATATGCTATCATATGGCTAACTTATTTTAACATAAAGGACACCTCAGGACCACCTAATGACCCCTCAAAACCCTAGTCAAGTCTAAATTCGAATTTCTAGTGATTGAGACCCATCCTTCCCTTGTTAGCATTTAATTACTTATTAATAGGCTGATTAGTTTTAGGGTAAATTTCCACCATGTTCCAACCCAAAATGATGTATCAATCACACACAAAATTCAAAAGTGTCAAGTGACACATAAAAACACATTCACCTTACCATGACATACTTCTAATGCATCTAAATTATGATTAAACATTTACTCATGCAAACAAATTTACATTATGAACAAAACATTTTCACAACGAGGCTTTTGAATCTTCCAAAGATTCACCTTGGTTAAACTGTATTCACAAATATTTGGAACTTGTTTCCCCCAAAATTTCCATGGTTCAAATTTCCTTTACACTCAACTTAACCATCAGTAGTCCAATGAAATATTATAGAAATACATACAAATAAGTGTAGAATGAACCAATATCACATAATTCACATTAACATGTATACTTAACTCTCATCTATTCATTTCCATAAATTATTCAAAACATTACAATATCAAAATATGTGTATCAACATTTATCTTCCTTAACATAACAAAATTACCATTCTAACACTATTACAATACTTTCCTATCATAACCAAAAAACATAGTGGTCATATCTATTACATCATTAAAATAAATAAATTGATCCTAATATATGTCTTAAGTGGAGATCACTAATATGGGAAAATGTGACTAGTATCTTTTCAGTCAAGTTAAACATAACATCATTCCTAACAATACCCCTTTATTACATTATGAGGACGTGTGTGTTCTAGGGTTAATCCCCTTAATCCAATAGGATCTTAAAAACAATCTACAAATGCAACCATTTATGTTTTTTCATTGCTATAATCTACATCCATTGTTATTTCTTAGGAGAGAAAATGTTAATTCATCCTTCCTTATTTGGCTAGAGAGTCATTCTTTAAATCTCTTGATTGTGTCCCTAGCTAGAACATCTAGAGTTTCATTTTCATGTTCTTATCTATTCATCCTAATGTTATTGAATGGATGTTTTACTTATAATAACCAAAATATGCTTCAATATCTAATAGGATCTCATAACCATTATTAGTAGAAAAAGCATCAATCATAACCTAATTAACTCCTAATCATATGCTCTCCTATTTCTTCCAATAGACATAATAATATATAAATTAAAGATCAAGAGATAGGTAACAAAATTGAACATCCAAAACAATTTATAGATATAATACAAAGTGAACTATTTAAAGTATTCAATAAAGAATTTTCAAATCTAAAAATATGTTAGAGAATGTTTGAGAGCTTGCATCATTTCTTTGTACACATAAATAAGACATGCGAAAATTGTTGTAAAAATCATGTTTAATTTGGTTTATACTTGCAATCGTGTAAAAAACAATTGTAACACTTAATTTAGATATGGTCATCCCTAGAAGTATGCCACAATTTGTGAAGTCTATATTATGTGAGGAATTATCTAATATTCAAATGAGTTCAAAGTATAATGTTAAAAAGTAATTGTGGAGATTCAAGAGATTTTCTTAAATCTCCACAAAAAATTCAAAATATTGATGATTCCAGTTTCATGGAAGATATTTTAATATGAGACATATCAAACTGAGATGAGAAATGAATCCAAGAAATATATATTAAAGGAATGTGAATTATACAACATTTATTTTATGACCAAATTTTTTCCTATGATATATCTAAATATCCAACATTGTCATGATTCATGATGACATGATGAATAGTTTTATGATTTCAACATTTTTTTCAACTTGGTTGTGTTCTATCAATTGTAGATTTATGTAAGGAGTATATATTTTCCCCTCAATGATTAATTCAATATCAATATTACCATTTTGGATAAGTTGCGATATTTATAAAATTGAGCTAAAAAAAAACCTAATTTGAAGTGAATGTGATAGAAGGTTTTGGAAAAAATGAACACATTCCTATCAAGGAGGTGCATTTCTATATCATTGATGATAAATTTGATTATAGGAGCTATGTGGCTCATTTATTTTCAAAGTATTTTGGATATATTATAAATCATTTGATAAATTTTATATTTAATGATGTTACATGTACATGTACAAATTTATTTCTTGCAAGATGATTTAAATTTGCAAAAGCCTTTAATGGATGGCTATGTGACATGCCATAAGAAATGTTAAGTTACTTTGAATTTCTTTTGAAATTGGACATGGAAAAGGGGAGCATAATGGAATAGGAGCATGTGTAAAATGTGTACTTTGACAACATGAACTTGTAGGTGCACACAAATAGTATTGTGTGTGTGTGTGTGTGTGTGTGTGTGTGTGTGTGTGTGTGTGTGTGTGTGTGTGTGTGTGTGTGTATGTGTGTGTGTGTGTAGGCCATAATCTTTTGTTCCTTACAGATATCTCAGTATCATTTTTACTACCATTATTTGATTCCCCTTAGGATTTGTAGAAAACCTTTCAAAAATCTAAAATGCCAATTCAATATCTAGTCTATTATGAATAATTTATTGTAGGTTTCCAATCATTGATCTATACAATGTCTTCTTCACAATAGTAGAATCATCATTATTATATTTCTTATGTATGGTAACCGTACATGTTGTAAGTGGTCTTGAATATTCCATTCCAAAGGTTTTTAATATCTCTTTGATGTATTTTAATTAAGTAAGATTGATACCTTTGTTCATCTGATTGTTGGAATAAATTTGAAAAACTGACAATGAGGAAGAATCAATTATTCAATGTCCAAATGTATAGATAAAACTTTCCAGTACTTAGAAAATACATGTACATGAATTGATTAGATCATCCAATATCTCAAACCTTAGAATATTACTCTCATAGGTCAAATGAACTTTGCAGAAATGTAAACATGAAATACCACAAATTCAATCACACAATTTGACACAAGAATTTAATGTGAAAACCCAATTTGGGAAAAACCACTTGTAACATTCTACCAATTTGCACTCTTCTAAAGTGAGCTCTATGAGGATAATTTTTTTTTAAAGGTTACAATGCACACTGCTAAATGTCACCTAGATTAAAGTATTTCAATCATCCTATTAAAAGTGAGCCTTGTTAGAGGATTTTAGAACATTCCGTTAGGATTTCACTTGGATAAACGATTTACTCATGGCTGTAAGGTCAACCTTTATCCAAAGGATTTATCTAGACTAATACAATTGCTAGAAAGTAATAGTGGCACTTGATCTGATAATAAAATAACTCACTTATAGATTATAGATCTCTCATTCAACTCTCCATTATGCTTGGAATTCATTCCCCTTCACCTCTGATTTCTTGTTCACCCTTCAAGCCTTCAACTCCTTAAACCTTTTTACTTAGTATACCAACTGTAGGTTCATTCATTTGGGCACCATATAAAGCAACACCTCCATAATCCTTATCTTTTTCGCTCACCTAGTTTTCACTTTGCTTCTTGCTTTGTATCTCCTTATATAGAGAATTTTGATATTTTTTTGCTTCATCACAATTGTCCAACTTTGGGTTAGGTTAGATTCATCGAATCCTCCCACCTTTCCATTATGCACCCTCTAGAAACTTCTCTTACAATCCTCTTCAAATTCATTTTCAAATGGTTTATCTTAAATTCTGTGCTGCCAGCTTGTCATACTTATCTTCAACACGCTTCACATAATTCAAGAAATCAACATTGTCAGCTCATATTTGTCTAATCTTTATCAAACTCTTTATACTATCACTTGGTAATAAAATGTTGTTTAATTGGCAATAACAGACTTTTGATGCTTGGTCAATACTAGGTTGCTTAGCATGAACTAGTTCTCTGCTCAGTGAATACTGCGATCTCTGACCCTTGACACAAACTAAACTTCGTGATGCTTAGCACACATTAAAATTTGATCTGTTCACACTATTTTCTTGGCTAGAATTGGCATCTATATGAAAAAATTCATCCAATTCATTCTTATAATTGAAATTATAAGGATTTTGAATAATATATCCGCGGTCTTTTTCAATTAGTAATGATATATCTAAGATAATTGGTTTGTTTATGCTAGCTATATGTTGTGTAGTATCAATTATTCTCACAGAAGCTGGTAGTATGATATCTCCAGTGGTTACTTCTTTTGGTCTGACAACATAGATAGATCCTGCTCAAATTTTGTACGCATCACTTTGGAGTACAATTTCTTTTAGATTCATCAAAATTTCATGTATTGATTCCTCAATACCTATTATCGTGGAATATTTGTTTGATATATTGTGAAATTTAGCACATGTGATACATGTTCCTTCTATTTCTCCGAGTAAAACTCTTCTTATTGCACTACCTATTGTATTAGCTTGACCTTTGCGAAGTGGAGATAAAGTGAAATGACCATAATGAAAATGGTCACTCTCTACTCTGAATTCGATGCACTTCAATTCTGGTATCTTGATTGAGACTGATTTTTTATTGTTATTCATAGTACTTATTTTTACTAAATTATTGAATCATTTCTTTCTCTTGAAATGTATTCAATTTTTACAAATTCTAATTTTTAATAAATTATTGAATCATTTCTTTCTCTTGAAATGTATTCAATTTTTACAAATTCTAATTTTTAATAAATTATTGAATCATTTCTTTCTCTTGAAATATATTCAATTTTTACACACTCTAATTACTTTAATAAATTATTGAATCATTTCTTTCTCTTGAATTGAATCATTTCTTTCTCTTGAAATATATTCAATTTTTACACATGTCTCCTTTTGGGAGGTCTACACCCGTTATGTGGCACAGAAGTTACCTCATAAATATTCTTTATTTTTATACCACTTTGATAAATAGCTCGCAGTGCTGGTTCTTTCCCCGGACCATTGCCACGTAGTATAACTTCTGCTTCTTAGTCTTATTCTTGTCTTTGCTTAAGTATCCTTTCATTGTAGCCTTGAATAGTTTAAAAAACACACTATATCATCAAAGTCTTACGTGGTCTTAGTGCTCCTTTTATACACCCTATAACTCAACCTTTCTCTAGGTACTCTTGTTATCATTTCTTTTGAAATCCTCTTATCAATCAATCAAGTGATAGAATTCTGACCAAAGTTAGCAATTGTCTTAGCACCAAGCTAAGTAGTAATTTTGACATTGGTGACAAAATATTTTTTTTTTCCCATGATAGGTTTCAAAAATATCCCTTATTTATATACTTCAACAATCTATCTCTTTGGCATTGATGGCCACTACTACATTTGACCTCATTTTTCTAACAAATTTTTTGACCATCAATTAAAAAGGTTTAGGTTGGTCAGATTGTAGAAAGATTTTTTTTTTTTTTTTTAAATCTAAGCTCGTGTTGGTTGAAATTTCAACCAACACAGGCTTTACTTTAAAATGAAAAATCTTTTTCAATTTCATTAATGTTTGATGGAGCATGCAAAGGAGCTAGAGCTGGAGCATGGTGTAAGGGTTTTCTTACTATGGCATTTGATTGGCATTGTTTTCTTCTACATTGTTTACTTTTGTGTAAGGATATCATATGATGATATCCTTGAATTTTCCTAAGATATTCAAAATCTCTACACTTGAATCCTTAGCATACTTACCAGTATCCTGCATTGATTTGATTAGTATAATAGGTTGCTAAAGTGTTACCTATGCATCTTCTTCAATTTTTTAATTTTAACTTGTGTAGCCAACGGTCCATCATAAAGATTCAGATAAGATACCATTTTAGATTTGTTTACAGGATCTAGATTGAGTTGTTCACAAGCCAATTTCAATGAAAGATCATCATTACTAAAGAATAGAAATAAAAATCTCTATTTGGACACCCTCGATTACCAAACTGGGTATATGTTTCAGTGCCCCACAAACTTGAGCTCCTTGGGCTATTGATCTAAAATGAGGTGGGTATTGTGTTTTCTCTCTGAAAGTTTATTGTGTGTGGTACATACATGTTATTCTTATTCAATTCGAATGTTTTAGAACCTTAGATATTGTAATACAAAAAAAATTATGTTTAGGGTTTAAATTTTTTATGGTTAACTATTTGAATTTCTTGTAATTTGAAATCTCTAAGATTTCAAGGCCTTTATTGACGATTCAAAAAGAAATGTTCATGGGCATTGTGATCCATAAATAATACTGGGTATAATCCCATCACAACAAATACTTGTAGCGAAAGCGTTAAATCAGATGTGTTTTATCAATGGGGTGAATCAAGGAAAGTGGAAGTTGAGGGAAACACTAGGAATTTGATACCCCTTCGACTATCAATTTTTAGGGGAGATTCAACAAATGAAAAGATTTGAGGTAAAACCCATGAAGATATTTGACATTCAAAGCAACACACTTCTTTTAGAGAGATCTCATATAACAACAATCTTCCCAAACATGTAATTGAAGAGAATACACACATTTCATTACAAGATGCTCATCAGAAGAAAAGTAAGTGACAATTAGTGTAGACACCTAAAAACCTTTAGAAAATAAAGTATTTTTATTTTCTAAAAAAATTCCTGATGACATCATCATTTATTAATTAATTAATTATTTAATTAATTTATTTATTTTTATGCCATTAAATCCCTTTATCTTAATTAAAAATATTTAATTAAGGAATCCCTCCCAAAAATGTTTAAATCTTATTTAAACATTATTTCCTTATTTATTAATTATTTAATTAATAAATTGACCAAAAACAACAAAATAAATAAAAAATTTATTTTTTGCCCAAAACTTGGCCAATTTCCTTAAGACCACTAACCTCTTCCAAAATCTTCTAATCCTTCTTTAATTTTGATTAAGGGCTAATCCCATCATTTCCTACCCCTAATCCCAACTCAAAATATTTAATTAATCTTCATGTTTATTAATAAATATCTCCTCAACCCAAACCCTTGAAATAAATAAAACTTTATTTATTTCCTAAAAATCTAATTTATCCTCATCTTAAGAAGTTCTAGACTCTTCTAGAAAGTCTTCATCCTCATCCTAGGAAGTTCTAGACTATTCTAGAAAGTCTTTATCCTCATCCAAAGTCTAGACTCTTCTAGAAGATGTCTTTAAACCTAATCCTAATCCCCTCCTAACCTTGTCACATTCCCTAAACATGGGTTAAAACTTACTAACCCAAGCCAAAGTTAACAAATATCTCCTCCTTCACCCACCCTCATTAAATGCCTTCCACTTGCCTATCCCTGAGCTAATCCTAAACCATCCTAATCCATCCTCTAATCATTTGCACAATCCTAAGCAAGTTTAAAACCTTCCTAATCAAGCCCAAGTTGAAATTCCTCTCATCTCCTTCAAAATATCCCAACCATAAAACTTTATGAAGCCCACTAGGCCATAAATGACTCTTCCAAGCCCTATTATTGCTCTTACAAGTCATTATGAGGGTCTTTATGAAGATTTTATCCCTTCAGCCTCCTTTGTTGACTCATCCTTCCCCTTTCCTCCATCCTCTCACCCTGTGACATGTGTCACTCCCTGATTGGCTCTAAGGAAGCACAATCCATGTGCTCTCTTCTCATGCAATCTGAGCCCTCCATGAGCTTTTTCCCATCCTTGCATCTTAGCTCTCAATTCCTCAAGCCTCTTGCTTATAAATTGGATCATTCCCCTTTGCAAAACAACACAATCCATGAAGTAAAGTCATAATGCCATTTTAAGAAGCCATTTTACATCAAAACCATAAACTCACACCCAAATTCCAACTCCATTTGAAGCCCTTTTTGAAGCATAAGCTTGAGCATACATCCTATCTATTTAGACAAAGCTACTCAACAAGAGAGCTTCTCATTGAGAGAGCCCATTAATGGCTCATATTCTCAATTGAGACCTCATCTTAGTCTATCTTGAAGTTTATGAATTTTTTTTAGTTTGTAGAAGCTTTATTTAAATTTGGTTTCTATTAGCATACTAACATTGCTCATATACATTTTGGCACGCTAGGTGGGACCCCGCATGGGTCATCTTCATTAGCTTTTTTAGTCAATTTTCTGTATTTCATTTGCTAATTTTGGCTAATTTTTCTTGTTTTTGTGATTGGTAGGATTGTATAAATTGGTTTTGTAGGTCCACATGAGCATGAAGAAGACAAAGGAACTCATAGTCAATCTCATCGTGTTTGTAGATTGTTCAAGCTTATAGGTGGACAAAGCACTTGGAATTCTTCTTCCTCTTCTTGTCTATATTCTTCTTATTCCATCTACTTCTTCTTCTTCTTCTTGTGGGAGATCTTGGCCATTTTTTTTTAAGGAAGAAAAATCATACACACTTATTTTTAGTGCTTAAAATGAACCCCTAAAACATACTTAAATCCATTAAAAACTAAAAATTTGCAAAAAAGAAAAAAGCATTTTAACAAGTGAAACTAAACTAATCCAATCATTTGCATCCTTGCAACATCAAGGTTTTAGATGCATTCATGCAAAGTTAGAAACACTTCATTTTTGGGAATTTAAAAAGAACTTCAAGTTTCCATTTTAAAAGGTTGAAAATCAACACTAAGTGCATACTAAAATCTAAGTCAAACTCAAAGCATTAATCAAGGATAAAATGAACCTCATTTGGAAATATTTTAAAGTTCTTTTAAAAATCTCATGAAAACTAAGAATCCCAAATGGTTGCCAAAAATTTTCCTAAAAGCTTTGTTATTTTTTCCTAACAAATGTCTTGTTGCAAAATCTTGAATGTTTGTTAGGTTTTTCATGCATCAAAACAATCTAGGAATATCATTTTTGGGCTTAAAATATGCAAACTAGAACATGAAATCTTGAATGAAAACCAAAGTCCAAAGAGTAATTTTCACTTTTGAGTCCAAAAAAATCTTGAATGATCTAAGGTTAAAAAAAATGCACTTCAAAGTTCTTAAAACAACACACAAAATCTCAATCTTGAATGCTCAAAGGTAAAAAACTTGAATGTTTAATCACTTGTCTTTGAATGCATGTTGCTAAACACACTCTTGAATGCCATGGATTAAAATCAAATTTTCCTTGAATGCATGAGTAAAACAACAAATCCAATCTTGAATGCCAATGATCAATTAACCATTGCAATATCAAACACTTCATTTGGAGCTTCTAAAATTGAACAAAACAAATCTCTTTTCCACATGCAATTTAGGTAAAGTTTGATTTTTGGACATTTAAGAAACTTTTTTAAGTTAAATAAAAATTTGCAAAAATCAATTTGAGTAGTTCCTTGGACTCACCTCTTTTCTAATCACCCATCAATTCAACCATTGGTTGCAATCTCAGTGCCATTTATGGGGATGGGTCTACTTGAAAAAGGTGTTAAATGTTCCACAATCCAACTCACTCACTTGGTCTTTGAACATTTGTTTTAACTTTATCAAAAAATTTAAATGACCAAAACTCTAGATTAAATCGATTACACTTCAAGTTTGGGCACTAAAATTGAACAACTATTGATGTGGAGGGCCTCTGGGTGCGCGCTTGACAAATCGAGTCTCACACATCTTTGCTTTGGGCTTAAAACAAAATCACACCAACTCTTGAATGCTTTAAAGGAAATTAATTGATACTTGATGTGGAGGGCCTCCGGGCACGCGAGTTTGCTTTGGTTGACCCTAACTCTTCTTCTTGTTTGCATTCTTTGATTGATTTACTTTTTTTGACACTTCAAGTTGGAATTGAACATTGTCTCTTAAACATGAGTGCTTGCAAAGTCTAGATTAGCACACATAAGAGTCAGTTGGTAAAAGAACAAGCGTGTTTTTTTTTTAGCCCAAGGTCATCCAAGTCTTCTCTCCCCTTGTCGTCTTTTGAGGCCATCTTGGGTGCATAAGATTATGATACAAAACCTTGTTTCTTTTTAGGAGGCTTGCTTGGGGATTTCATCACCCCTTGGATGACCTCAACTCCAGCATTCCGGCGGAGTATAAAAAATTGGGAGGTGAATCCAAAGACACCTCTCTTGGAATCAAGATTTTTGTCACTTGGGCTAAGCCTCAAGGAACTTTATACCCTTGAGAAGTGAAAGAGGAGAAGTGGGTTACCGCTCCTCTCAGCTGTGTGACATCTTGTTGGTTTCATCTACAGATTTGGGCCTCACGTACCTTTGGGTATATTGAGGACTCCCTAGCTAAACCAACTATCAGCCTTGTAGACAACCGTCTAGAATGTTAATGTGTTTGAAGTGACTGATCAAAACATTTGTAAAACATACACACTCCTCAGTGCAAGTATCACATTTTGAGAATAAAAAACTTCTATCTGGTTGTTCCTATCTATTGCTTGCTTTTTTATTTGTTGAATGAATGTTTGCCAAACTTGGTCAATCCTAGCTTAGGGTATACTTAGCATAGTCACTACCTATTCCAGAAGTTGAACAAGTTGAAGCAAAATAACTGAGGTCTCTCAAAGCCAAGAAAATTCAAGAATTGATGTCAGAGCAACCCAAACCCAAACAGAAGTTCCACAGAGTTAAACTCAAACCATCTCAGGCATACCAAGAACTTTCAGCTAAGAGAAAAGAACTAACACCAAGTCCTCGAATTGCCAAACTCCACAAAGCAGAGGATAAAGCTGTCGACGAAGCACTTCAAGAGGCCTAGTTAGAGTGCACCATCAAATTTAGCCAACATCCAGGAGTTAATCCTGCTTATGCCTTACCAACTAGGCATGATTCCTATGATTAGACACCCTTGTTTCTCCACACCTTCTTGGATAAGCTTCACCTTAGAGTCATCTTTGTAGAAAAGTTAGCCATCTTAGGTTATCCCCTTAAGCATTATTATCTCATCCATCTCATTTAGGACCAAACCATCTAGCCAGCAATCCAAAATCTTCACATCCAAGCCTTCAAAAATTGTTGTCACCTTGCTAAAAGTTTGCCATTCCTAAAATCTTTCAAAACCACCAATCTCACCAAGGTTATCCCTTTGACAAAGCTTTGTCTAGGGTAATCTAGCTTTGCCACTTGTTATCCCTCATCACCTTGAGCTAAAGGTTGGGATCCACAAGTGGTCAATCTCGTGTTCTTCCTAAAGGATCATCAGTCTATCCTTAAGTTGACACAATCACCACCAAGCTTGCACATAAGAAAGTAGACCTTTTGTGCTTTGGAAACATATCTTTAAAGTTAGAATCCCCAACCCAATCCTCCTTAGGTTTTGTCATATAGCTTTGCCTCAACCTAGGAAATCATTTGCATAGAAAATCCTTCCTCCCTTTTGCATCCACCAACATTTGTTACATCTCATCCCTAGGAGCATTTTTCACGCCACCCGTCACTCGCTTAGCCAAGAAGAAATAAACAATGGATCCCTATCATTTGGATCAAACAGCCTCACCCCCCTTGAGCACTCAACCATCCTTCAGCCCAGAGAAAGCTATGCCATCATCTACTGACATTGAAGCTTTCATGAACCAACCAGGAAATGCAGTATTGGTAAACGCCATTATAGACAAGAACAAAGAGACAATCATGGCTAATTTTCGATGGGACAATGTAGGAACCTTTGACTTTGGAAGACCCCCTCCATTATTAGATCCATCTCACCCATTGTTTGGGCAGCTACCACCACCCATAGGCTCTTATGATCCAAATTATTCTCAATATATGCCAAAAGAAGAGCCTCCAGCCAATTCATATGATCCAACAGACCCAAACATACCATCATCCACCCAAGTTGAAATCTCCATGCCGCAAGCCAACCCAGCCACCACCACTCCATCCTTGGTTCATACCTCTCCACTCTGAACCCCCTTTACCCAAAACACATCACCGTTCATGCCCTTCACTATTATTGCTGCTGCTCCCCAACCCAGCCTTCCAAATCGACCCATCTCCCAAATCAGTGTTAGCATCTTTGGCCAACCTCGGCAATATACAATAGGGATGCCGCCCATGGGGCCAAGTAATCAACCTTTCATCACCCCCAGCTTGTTCACCATAGCCCAAAGCACAATCCCATCATTTCCATTAGGTCTTGGGAGCTCAGTGCCATCAGCCACAAATCCACAAGCTACTACCCTCACTCCAAAAATCTATCAAACCCCACAAGTTACTACCAATATTTTTCCCAGCTCTCAAGTGACCCAAGCTCCCGCCACCACTCTACCAAGCTTCCAAATCCAGCCACCAAGCTATCAAACCCCATCAATTCCATTCCCTAGCTTTCAATTCCCACCACCTCCACCACCAACTAATCCATTACCTCCTATTACCAACTACTTTTCAATGCCACTTCTAGGAGGTAAGCCACCAATCCAGCCAACAACCAATTATTTGCAGGTACCATCCCAATTGGGGGCGCAACCCACATACCTTGGTCAAACCCCACAAGCCCATTGATCCTTTCCCCAAGCTTCACAACCATCTTATACCTTACCTCCACAAAGAAATTCATTTATCCCATAGCTAGCTTATGTTCCTCAATCCCAACCTCAAATCCCATATCAATAGCAAGCCTCACAGCACATGCAGCACTATGCGCCACCTCCCCCTCAGAAAACCGTCATCCACCATGTAGTTGCCCAAAAAATGTACAATCCCTATCAGAAAATCCCTTACATCCATCCATATTCAGTGGCCCCATCTAGTGCATACCTACCTCAAGGCACTCCTACATTGGGGGCACCCCAACCATCACCCATTAATTCAGAATGGAAAGCCATGAAAATAGCTTTGAAGATCATCCAAGAGGGAAATGATCCAAAAACTTTCAAGTTTGAGAATGTGTGCCCTTACCCATTTGACAGAGCCATTACCATGACACCATTCCCAAAGCATTTTTTGACACCCAAATGCCAACTCCATTTGAAGCCCTTTTTGAAGCATAAGCTTGAGCATACATCCTATCTATTTAGACAAAGCTACTCAACAAGAGAGCTTCTCATTGATAGAGCCCATTAATAGCTCATATTCTCAATTGAGAGCTCATCTTAGTCTATCTTGAAGTTTATGAATTTTTTTAATTTTGTAGAAGCTTTATTTAAATTTGGTTTCTATTAGCATACTAACATTTCTCATATACAGTTAGGAGTATAGGAGCAACTAGCTTTACAACTACAGGTAGATATGAATCTGTTCACATATGATGTATGAATCTAATTGTTTGCATGTTGTTTATCAAACATTATTTTCTTGTGTTTCATGATGCATTTATACATTTTTTAAATTACTGTAGCTACAAAAAGGAATATTAGCACAGAAAATAGATAAAATTCAAAGATTCTATTCAACTAAAGAAGAGTAGTAGAGAAACAACTTATCTCTTTCATTGCACTTTTCTCTACATTTGTCGGTCCTTATTTTACACTTGTGACCCCAACTTCTCCCTTTTGCTCACTCTGTCTCTACTTTTTGGTTTCTCACTATTGCTAGCCATGACTTCTATCTTCATCTATGAAAATATCTCTTCTCACTTTTATTGATTTAAAATCATAGCCAAGGTTTACTTGTACACTTGTAATAGAATTTAAAATTGAGTGATTGCAGTGTAGATGGCAATGGGAGGAGCAAAGAGGATGCAAATTCTCAAGATCATCATGCCAAGCTTTGGGAAATCATTCTAACCTGGGACTATTTCAACCTCATTAAGTATTCCAAAGTACTCACTTTGCACTTTACTACTCGTGCAATGTTTTTTTCACTAAAATTAACATTTTTGAAAAAAACTTTGGTAGGACAAATACAAAGAATGGAGTAAGAATATTACCAAAGAGGGTGTATCTTTGAGGAAAGTAGGGACCATTTTCAAAGACTTAAATGAGTATTAAAGGGTTTTTGAGCCTTTGCTCATCACTGGGAGTTTCTTTCTTCAATTTCATTTTAATTGGAAAGATGAATTTGTGGCTCGAATGTTGCTTGAATGCAATGATAGTTTTCTTAAGCTTGTTACATTTAGAATGTGTTACTATAAACCTAATTTTCTATTACAATGATTTATTTGTGAGCAGCCCATTCATTGCATTTCTGAGTATGATTTGATTTGAAGGTAAAAAAATAAACCAAAGACAGAATGCTTCAGTTCAAAAAGCAAGAGAGAGAAGATTGGTGCTAATGACACCCCAAATGGGGCATTATCTTCCTAGAGCATGAAGTGTAGATATTATGCCCCTACCCTAGGTAATTGCAACACCACCAACATCCTTCATGGGAATACTTTCTCTTGCTCCTAGACTACCCTATTGGGACAATCCTTTGGAAATGGACATAGCTAGGACACATGCTCTCGAAAAAGTATGTATGTTTTTTTTTATGTGCATAATTATATTCATGTTCTCTATTTGTTTGTTTTTCCCTTTTACTTGATCTTTATCTACCTTCCAATTTATGGGTGACACAAAAATGATTTTTACTGAGGAAGCTGTCAATAGGTAAAATATTTAGAATCAACTGGAACAGGTTATGTTCATTATTTTTCTTGTTGGTTTTCATTTCTTTATAATTTATAATGTTGTGAATTGCATAGACCCTTTATAATTTATAATGCTATGCATTCGTTTTGTTAGCATCTTTTTTCATTGGTTACTACAAACTACATTTTAAGACAAAAAATGATGAATTCATGGAAAGTACAAAAATTATATCCCTCAAATTGTTGTTGTAGCAATTACACTTGAATAACAATTAAACAAAAAAATGCTCACTTGCTTGGAAAATAGGGTGTGACAATCTCTCACAAGTATATGTAGACTAGGAAGCAATGAAAATAAATACAATTAAAATGAAAATAACATCTATGAAATAATTGCTAAGAATTTTGAACCTTGGAATCTCTAAACAACCAAGTGCTTTCATCTTTAAATATGAAATTGAAGATGAAGCTTGTTGATTCCTAAGAGGATTATGCCTCAATAAGGGCAATTGGATGTTTCATAGGAGTGGGACCATATTTAAATTGATCATGAAGCTTGTTGATTCTTAAAGAGCATCAAGCCTCAATAAGGGCAGTTGGGAAGTTTCATAGGAATGTGACCTTTTGTGCCCTGTATAATGACCTTCAAGATTTAGAAGCCAACTCATCATATTCTAATGGGAGGAAAGGGAAAATAATGTTTCACAAAAAAACTAAGATATGGGAGGGAATTTTCTAATACAAATATTTTATGACATTTTTAGGAATTCAAAAGATAATATTCATAGTGCTCTAAGCCTTATTAGTCAGATACTTCAACCCTTATATGACAGACGTGATGTACCACATACCTTTCATTGCTAATGAAGAGAACATAACATATGAAGTGACTGGTTAATAAAATGTAATGTACTAACCTTAGCCATGGAAAACATGTAGAGGGATTTGAATAAAAATTAATTTTTGCTACCTCATTTTTCTATCCAAATTTTTAACCATCAATTAAAAAGGTTTAGGTTGGTATTTTAAAAAATATATAAGCTCGTGTTGGTCAAAATCTTAACCAACATAGGCTTAACTTCAAAACAAAAAATAATTTTTTTTTTCATTGTTGAGCATGTGAAGGAGCTAGAGCTATAGAACTTTGGGTCCACCCATGCCAGTGTCGCTTGCTTTCCCACCACTGGTTCCTCGTTTGGAACATTGGACTCTCCATCTCTCACATTTGGCTCTAAATCTATCAAAATGATTCCTCTTGATCATCTGTATCTGGACCTCATTGACTAGTTGAGGTAAAAGGTTTTTCATCTTGCTCTAGATCCTGATATATATTACCATACGACTATGACCTTCCCATTTGACCTGTGCATGCATTTTGAAGCAATAAATATTGAATAATATGCTTGAGTTTGCACCAGAGCAGGGGGAGATGACAAGAGGATGGTAAGAAACTCTTATCATCTGATGATTACCCACCTTCTATTGGGGTTGGAAACTTCCTCCATTCTGGGAACTGACCAATTTTCTCCCGCTAACCCTTACTACAACAAAGGGGAATGGGAATCACCGCTAACTATAGTGTTGGGGGGGCTATAGTTGGAGTTCCTAACCACCTGGCCACCTGGATACCCAATTGGCCACAAGGCTAATCAACTGAACTTGAAACAATAATATGTGGTCAGGGGCCCTATTCAAGCCAATCAATCCTCCAACTTTTCTAGGTCTTCTAGTAGTTAGCTCACCTGATCTTCCAATCAAATTCAACACAAATTAATTTTCAAACCATAAGGATACTAATTAATTCATTATGCATTGCATGTTCTAGGTTTTTTGTTAATGGGAATTCTTACTAATGGCTGTATATGATAAACACCCTATAGTTGTTTGTAGGTATCTTCTATTATGACAAATGCTACATGGTTAGGGTCAAGTCATCAAATGTAGGATTTTTGTTATGGTACATATTGACTTACTAGTTAGTAATCTTGCAACATGGATCATGGATGAAACATGTTCTTCTAAATAGGGTACTTTATTCTTGATGTAATTGTTATTGATTGTGGCATATGCAGTGACCCCAATTTAGTTCTTTGGTTTTCTTTTGTAGAGTTTCATAATGAATGTGAGTCCCATATTTGTTTTTTAGTGTAGTTCAATTCAATTGGTCATGTGCATGGACAAATTTACATTCATTGGGACTATAATTTGAATACAATATTGCTCTACTTGTTTGTGTTTGTAGACAGTGCAAGAAGAGCTTTGAGCCTTGTAGGAAGCATGCTAGGATATTATCCTGTTAGGATCCTTCCTTCAAAGACTACAATTCTTCTAGTTAACCTTACATATCTTTCAAAAGTGAGTGATGTGATCCATCCTTTTTATTTTTATTTACAAAAAGGATGGGATTATGTGGCAAGAGTTAGGGTGGAATTAATTTTAATTTTCTAGTTGGTACATATACCTATAATATTTTTGTGATGCAAATGAATCTAAATGATTTGTAGGATGCATTATAGTTGTAGTTTAGTAGATTTCATTTGTTTTAATTTATATCTATAGTCTAAAGATGAGTAGGAAATGTGTGCTTGTACAATATACTATACAAACATTGACAAAAAGGTGAGGTTTAGTGATTCAATGACATTTAGTGTTTGATATCTAAGTCAAAATTGCACTAATTGTGTCATGTTGGTACTGTTATAATAAGTGTGTGGATCACTAGTTAATGGTAGGTTCTCAATTGCTTTGCAGGTTTAACAATCAAATATATTGATGTTTTTTGAATTACTTTGTGGTGAGGTGGGTGCTAGGAAAACATCCTTCTCTTGTTTATTTGATACTTTTGAGAAAACTTTAAACTTGGCTGATGATTATTTTTTAAGCTTGCATTCAGGTTTCTTGTTTAAGACTGCTTGGGGATTCTATTCATTCAACCTGTATTACATTTGTTGAGTTTGTAATGGTAAGTAATCCTTGAGTATTTTGAATTTATGTATGCTCTCTACTAGGAAAAAATATGTGTGATTGTTACTCGCTTCAAATTTTAAGGTTAACTTATTGAAATTTATAGGCATTTGGATTATAAGTTCATCAATGCATGGGTTTCTTTTCAAGTTTCGCCTATTTGATAATACTTAATTATTGTTTAGTTTAAAAATGTATGTGCCCATTACATAACACATTAATGTTGGAATCACCATTTTCAAATTTGGGACAAATTCAATATAAACTAGCTTATATATCTTTCAAAAATCTCTATCAAATGTCTACATATCTAAGAAATTGATAAAATAAGTATACATTTGTAATATCAATAATTAATCATAATACCAATTAGTAACCTTAATTAAAAATTATATTTACATTTAAAAATTATTATTTGAACTAAAAATAATTAAATTGATATAAATAATTCTTTTATAAAATTTGTGGCTTTCTCTTTAATCAAATTTTATTTTCAAGGTAGTAAATAGCTCCCATCAATCTGCGTTTGTTCACTTAGGCCTATTAGGTGGTGGATGAATATGCATGCCTTCCTTGAACCAAGGAGTGTAGGAAAAAGTGATAGGTTTGCTTTTTTTTATGGATGAATGCTTATTGCTACCTCATGCATGAAATCCAAGCCATTTTTGTGAGGAAATAACAACTATTGAGCTCAGGGTTTTAACAGGTTTAAGGCATAATATTGCAGAAACTATTAAATGTTATTATTATCTAGAGCATTACCTTATATGACACTATAGCATGATATAGAGGGTGAAAAAAATTTGTAGACTCTGTAACATCACAAGGAGAGATATTATATGGGGCACATCTTCTATTTGGGTAAAAATGAACCACTTGACAAATTTTGATGTCATTTATAGAGTTAAATAAACATGAGTTGGAACAATGAGATAAACATCAGCTAGATTAGTGTTTGTGTAACAAATACAATTTTTATAATGAAGTTAAAAGGTGAACTTCTATAATAGTCATGCAAATGACAAAATTTCTTCAAAAAGGATTTTGTGATAGAGGAGTAACACCAATTTCTGTAAATGTTTAGGTACAACAATTATCGTGATAATGTAGTTTTTTGAGTCAATTTCATTGACCCATGTTTCATGAGTAGTATTTTTTGACAAATATCCTTCTTAATCTTCTTCAAATTCTCCATCAACTTCTCTTTCAAGAGTTCACAAACATCTATTTGTGCATTCTCCTTCAACATTCTAAGGCACTGTATAGTGGAAGTAGAAATAGAATTTATCTTGCTACTCTTCCAAACTTTGTAGCCAAGTACCATAGCATTCAAATTTTACATCTTCCTACTTAATATCTTCTTCGATCATAGCTCTTCAATCCCATTTCAATTTTTTCAATTGTGTAACCAAATCTTTCTTAGTAATTTTTAGAGTAGATACATCACCTCATGCATTGAAGCTTGTCACTACTTCTAAAACCTTCTTAGTAATTTTTATTGGTTTGTCTCTAAGCTAGAAAAATAGATCATGAATTCTACTCAATACGATTCATATCCATTTAGGTTAAATGAAAAATTGAAAATGTTAACATACTATGCTAGTTTTATGTCTCCTACTTTCCTATACTCATCTTTTAAATTTCCTTTCACACATGATGACTCATTGTAAGAATTTGCCTTAGGGTAAAATTTACCCAAGACCAAGGAACTCAAGACACAAGCACAAATTAGACCAGAGTATGATTAGAATAACTGTATAGTATTCAATTCTATGTACAAGTACACTAGGAGTGCCTCAATATAAAGGCCTCTGAGATGCATCTAGAATGCCTCAGAATCAACATCATGATAAGTCCAACAACTAGGCACATGTCCACCAGATATGGGTTATCGTCCATTATGCATGAAAGTAAGTATGATGATGAGAGGATAAGCATACAAAGGTGAAACACACACATTAGTGTTATAGACAACATGTGCTAAATTAGGAGTGCAAAAAATTGTGTTGTCTACATGACAGCTCAGTGAATGATGCAAACTCCTATGGTGTAGACACCATGTGCATAATTAGAGTTGCGTACTTCTATGTTGTCTACATGACAACTGTAGAAGATGCACAAAATCCTAAGTGTCTCATAAAGAGAAATAATAAAATAATCCAAAATAATAAAATAATGCTGTAACCTTAAGTAAACTTAAGTAAAGTGTAAATAGTAAATACCTATTTACACCAACACCCCCCCTTAAGTGCAACTTAGTGGAATGCACTTAAGCTCACTAATGCATAATGGGTCCCAACTACTAGGCCATGTTAGGTACCCATGTACAAAAGCAATGCTAAAATGATGCAATGCAATCTCTCATAAAGCGGAGAAAGAGGGAAAACTTCATGGTAAAAACCATCCTCCAAAGAGATAGAGAGAGAGAGAGAGAGAGAGAGAGAGAGAGAGAGAGAGAGAGAGAGAGAGAGAGAGAGAGAGAGAGAGAGAGAGAAGACCTCATAAGAGGAAAAAATCCCTCCCAAAAGAAGAAGAGAGAAGTCAAGGGACTCCCCTATCTACAGCATCCCAAACCCCCAAGAAATCTCGTAAATGACTATACTTGACCTCGGTGAAGGGTTTGGTGAAAATATCAGTGACCTGCTCTGCTGTAGGATAGTACTGAAGGGCAATGATCTACACATGTATAAGCTCTCTGATATAGTGCATGTGAACCTCAATGTACTTTGTCCACTGATGCTGAAGTGGATGCTTAGAGATTTTAGTGGCACTTGATTGCCATAATGAAGAACTATCAGCTTAGGTAGATCAAATCCAAACTCCTCCAGGATATGCTATAACCAAAGAGCCTCTATAGCTACATTGGCAACCCCTCAAAAGGAAGCATATATTGAGTCCATATGGTCAGCAAAGAGTAAAATTTCACTATAGAGAAGCAATTGGAAGGGAAAGATCACCATACATCATACTATAGACATAGAGGTTGCAAAGAACTATCGATACTGTATGGCTAGGGGAAATCAGAGGAAAGCACCATACTTTGTGGTAGAAAGAGCAACATTGTTCTACTTCTTACTTTGCCAACAAATAGGGCCAAAACCAAGGTGAAATATGTACCCAAAAGTAGACTTTCAAGAATCTAAGTCTCTTGCATAGTTTGAATCTATGTATCCAATCAACTAAAGCCTTATACCTACTACATAATGAATCCTATGTCTATGTGTACCCTTGATATAGTGTAAAATGCGTTTGGCAGCCTTCCAATGAAGCTCATGAGGTTCTTGCATAAAGCGTGAAACCATACCAACTGCAAAGGCAATATTAGGGCATGTGTGTGTCAAGTAGATAAGGCTCCCAACTAATTGTTTGTATAATGTTGCATCAACAAGTAGAGTAGTGCACTTAGCCTCTAGCTTGACACCTGATAGGAAGGGAGTAGGAGCAGGCTTGCAGTCATTCATGTGAATCCTTGAAAGCAAGTCAAGAGCATACTTGGGCTGTGAAAGTGAAATCCCTACTGAAGACTATATGATCTCAATGCCAAGGAAGTAGTGTAGAAAACCTAAGTCTATCATGGAAAATCTATCCTAAAGAGAGGTGTTGAGGTCTTGACACTAGCTATGATGGATGCAGTGCTCCCTATAATGATCAAGTCATTGACATAAATCACTACGATCAAGTGAGAGTCATCTTGCTAAAGAATGTAAACATTTGAATCAGAATGACATCTTTTGAAATATACTAAGAGGAGGAATGAATCCATATTGGCATACCAAGCCCGAGGAGCCTACTTTAAACCATAAATAGAATTCTTTAATCTAAAAACCATAGTAGAATCATGTATGAACCCCTATGGCTGCTCCATATAAATTTCCTCATGAAGTTCACCATTCAAAAATGTGCTCTTAACATCCATCTCATGTACAACCCATCCTTGAGCTGCAACAATTGCTAGTGTCAAGCGAATGGAGTTCATCTTGGCAACTCGTGCAAAAGTCTTTGTATAATCAATACTTGGAACTTGTGAGAAACCTTTAGCAACTAGTCTAGCCTTATGTTTATCAGCACTTCCATCCACTGCAAATTTGGTTCGATAGATCCACTTGCATTGAACCACTTTTCTTCCCTTAGGAAGGGGAACTAAGTCCCATGTATTATTTTTCATCAATGAATTGTATTCTTCCTCCATAGCTATATCCCATTCTGGAATCCGTGATGCTTCCTTAAAAGACTATGGATCTGAAGAAATGGCTATGTATGCATGTGGAAATGAGTTGTGTTGTGACCTAGTCCTTTAAGTGTCTGAAGGATTTCCCACCAATGAACCTGCTGCATCAAGAGTTTGTTGTGCCCAACAAGGTTTAGTGGAAGAAGATGAAGGAATGTCCTCAACTATTTGTTGACCCTACAAAGGTTGTCTCAACGAGTCAATTTTGAAGGAATTTCATCTTCTAAGTCACTTACATCACTATGATCACTGTCCGCATAGGAGGAAGAAGGAGGAGTTGAAGAGGCCAAACGAGGACATGTCTCTTCAAAATGAACACTCCTCTCATAGAAGATTTTGTGAGTCTCTATATCCATTAATTTATATGGCTTGAGATGATCAGGATATCCAACAAATATGCATGGTTTTCTTTGTGGTTATAATGCCTTTCGCTTTTGTGGAGGTATCCTAGCCCATGATGGACAACCAAAAACTTTGAAGTTCTTAACACCTAGTTTCCCTCCACACCATGCCTCAAAAGGTGTTATTCCATCTAAGGCCTTATGTGAACTTCTATTTTGAATGTAGTTGGCACAGCACATGGCTTCAGCCCAAAACACTTGATCGAGAGACTTGTGTTGAAGCATGCAAGTAGTCATTTCCTTAACGGTTCTATTCTTTCTTTTAGCTAAACCATTCTGCTATGGCATGTATGCAACTGAATGTTGAAGATCTATCCCCTCATGTGTGTAATAGTCTATAAGTCTAGAGTTCACATATTCTCTGCCATTGTCTATCCTTAGTATCTTGATGGCTTTCCTATATTTCTTCTCAACTTGATCTTTGAATGTGAAAAAGTTGTCAAAGACTTCACCCTTAAGACCAAGGAAAAAGACCCAAGTGTACCTTGAAAAGTCATCAATAAATGTGAGAACATAGCAGGCCTTACCAAAAGAAGATACTAGAAAGGGGCCAGCTACATCACTATGTACCAATTCTAGAACAACAGTTGCCTTCCAAGACTTCTCCTTGTCATATTTCTCTTTGGGATGTTTACCTATTTCACAACTTGGACATACTCCCTCTGAAAACTTGACTTGAGGTAGACCAATGACCATTGCCTTGCTGCTTAATTGTTGAAGGTAGCAATAATTAAGGTGTCCAAATCTTTCATGCCATAGTTTACTTTAAGTGTTTCTATGAGTCAATAAGGAAAGAGACGTGGACTTAGGCACAAAATGTGAGAAAGAATAAAGTCTAGTCTCATGGTTTTCCTTTGCAGTCACCACCATTGAATCATCTTTTAGATTTTTCACCACTACTGTGTCGGGGAGGAACTCTACTTTATTGCCACATCCATAGTGAGTGATTTGATAGATGGAGAATATGAAGTACATCCTTGAAGACACCATTCTCTAACTCAATATTCCCTTTACCTTCTAGTTTAATTTGAGTATCATTTCCCACATAGATGTAAGGTACATTTGAAGTTTTTAGAGAGGAAAATTGCTTCCTTGAAGCACCCATATAATCAGATGCTCCTGAATCTAGAACCCATTCCTCCGGATTGTTTGTACTTGCAACTAAAGCTTGGCCCTTTCCCTTTGAAGTGGATGAAGAACCCTTGTCTTTGTAGGTATTTGGAACAACAATTTTGTGTTTCCGCATAATGTTAACCAATTCATCGATCTACTTATCTTTGCACTCATGTTCTTCATGTCCATTCCTCGTACAATAGGAACATGGTTTCTTCTCCTTCTTGTTGGAATTGTGCCCCTTTTGATTGTTCTTGGAAGAAGACTTTCCTTGTTGTGAAGAAGAATGTTAAGTGGAAGAAGATTGACTTGTGGAAGATTGTTTTTTTGAGGAAGACTGTTGTGTGTCGTCTTGTGGTTTGGCCTTCCATTGCTTCTGCTTCTTGTTTGAGTTTTTGCCACTTGAATTTCCTTCATTTGCTACCAAAGCTTTAGTTTTGGAAGACTTGAGAATTCCCATACCCACTAGATTGTCATGTTCTAAGATCAACATTTCTGAGAATTTTTCAAATGAAGGCTTAACATAGGTACTACCCATTGTTAATTTATGTGTATTAAAGCTAGAAACAAAAGGAGCATATTTAGGTGGAAGATGAGTCATGATGTGTTTGATCATCTTTCCATCCTTGATGGGTTCACCACAATCATTCAGCTATGCCCTATACATTTCTACTTGGGTAAGATAGTCTTTAATTGTATCAAAATTTCTAGGATCCAACTTGAGAAGTTTATCCTCAATTGTGTAAGCCATGTCTTCATCTACTGTCCCATACAAAGATTCTAGTTTATTCCAAACATCTATTGGATCTATAAGCTTCCTAATGTAAAATTTGATAGGATCAGAGATATTTTTCAACAAGGTTCCTAAGGCCATCTCTTATTTGGATTCCCAGTCTTCTTTACAAGCTTCATCAACATCAGCAGGAGGTTTCTTGGTTGCACCAATGACATAACACCATAAACCTTTTTCTACCAATCACTCTTTAATATTTTATTTCCAAGTAGAATAGTAATATGGAGTTAACTTTGAAAAAGAACCCATAATGCAAGAACACAAGATAAAGGAGACACAATCACAGTACACAACCCCCCTTTTCACTCAATCAAAAAATCCCCCCCCCCCCCCAAAAAAAAAAGATTTTGGCACTTTATATATAGTGCATTTACAATGGACCACTTGTTGAAATGGACAAAGTGGGCTTTCTGATTTTTTTGAATACAACCTTTGTGTAGAGTACAAATCTGGACTATTACAATGTAGCTCAAAAATACATCAATTTTGAAGCATTACAATGTAAAACAAGACCTATCTCTGAAAGTGATACTTTCATCCAAATAAGACTATAATCTGATTGTAGATCTGAAAACTAGACTAAAAAATATACACTTTCAAAAAAATGGAACCTGAAAAGGAGTCCAGATGAGCCTGTACGATGCCTTTGAAGTGGAAAAAAGAAAGATTAGACAGGTATAGTTGCCAAAAACTATGATTTTTGACCAATCTGTGCACCAAAACTAGAAAAAAACCAAAAAAAAATTGCCACTGATTTGGAGTCCGTATTATCGAGTTATGGCTGTTTGAAGTTGGGCTGCTAAATCAAAAATGCATCTGAAGAGGGGTTTGTAGAGGAAAACACTATGTTAAATTTGATGTTCAAATGGTTGTCTTAGTAGTTCAAAAATGCCCTGTAATGACGGTTAGACAGTCGTCAATTTTAAACTCATGGTTTGCTGATGTCAGCGTTTGGTAAGTCTCTAATGAAATCACCTTGTACTATCGATGACATGTCACTATACAAATTCGTATGGATCAGGAAACGTGGATAGCTGACTGTGTTCCACATGGATGTATGGCTAGATGATAGTGTCGAATGACGTGTCTACCACGTTTGTATGGAGGGCTGACTAGTCTGCTAGTGTGGATGCCACTGAATAGGTTCCGTGTCAGATAGCTAAATGCTGACGTATTCGTGTGCTAGAAACTGACATGGCTAACAACTTTACGCTGACTGGGCAACGAGTTGTAGAGGTGGCTCTTGAGAGAGCTGGTACATGTTTTTGATTTAGATTGGTGCTACTGAATTCATTGTGTAGGTGATGAAACTTCATTGAGGACGCTGAAATATTCTTTGCGAACATGCATGTCAGAGTTTGCGATGTCGGGGTTTGTGGGTTTAGTTCCACATTCCCTATGCACTGAGTTTGAATGGTTTTTAAAACCAAGGCACAATAGGGATTAAACAAAATTAGTAGCCTATGTATTCATTGTTGCCAGTGGATTGTGTAGCCAAAAAATGTGAAAGGGGTTGCGAAAGTTTGCAAAATGGTTATTTGTTTGCCGAAAATTATTTGGGGTTAATTATCATTGGGGAATTTGTAGAGGCTTTAGCCGAAGGGTGTGTTCGACCTATCATTTGAAATTAAAAATATCTCTATAACAATAAAAAATAATATTCTGCCAACAAATAATAGAGCCGAGCTGGGGTGTCACTACCTAGTTTAGCTAAAAAAAATTCTTCCCTGTATGCCTGAGTGGGCAAAACATAGTTTCGAAACAAAATTTCAAAAAATGCAGGAAAATAGCAGAATTTCAGATTTGAAAATTAAAATTAACAAATCAAATAAGACCATACCTAGATTTGTAGATCGGGCCTTCGAGTTCTGATTTGCAAGAAAAAATTTTGCCTTTCGGTTGACTATGGCCTTAAATAGGAAAATTTATAGTCAATCTTCATCGAATCATCACTCTGAACATAATTGTGAGGTTCGCTTCAGCTCTAGATGCTCCCAATTGCAGCTAATGCTCCGGATCTGAATCGGATCCCTTTAAAGAGATGAAGCAATGAAGTCTCCAAAGGCTATGTGATGAGTATCTCCCTCAGCTCTGATACCATGTAAGAATCTACCTTAAGATAGAATTTACCCAAGACCAAGGAACTCAAAACACAAGCACAAATTAGAATAGAGTATGATCAAAATAACTGTATAGTATTCAATTCTATGTACAAGTACACTAAGAGTGCCTCAATATAAAGGCCTCTGAGATGAATCTAGAATGCCTTAGAATCAACAGCATGACAAGTCCAACAACTAGGCACATGTCCACCAGATATGGGTTATCCTCCATTATGCACAAAAGTAAGTGTGATGACGAGAGGATAAACCTACAAAGGTGAAACACACACATCAATGTTGTAGACAACATGTGCTAAATTAGGAGTGTGAAAAACTATGTTGTCTACATGACAACTCAGTGAATGATGCAAACTCCTGTGGTGTAGACACCATGTGCATAATTAGAGTTGCGTACTTCTATGTTGTCTACATGACAACTATAGAAGACGCACAAACTCCTAAGTGTCTCGTAAAGAGAAATAATAAAATAATGCAAAATAATAAAATAATGCAATAACCTAAGTAAACTTAAGTAAAGTGTAAATAGAAAATACCTATTTAGACCAACACTCATATTGCTTGCGAACATTTGCATCTCCTGATTTCTAGTTTATAGTGAATGTATGCCCTTCTATCCTCAACATGTAAAACTTTATGTGGAACAATAAAAAATTCTCAATTAGGATCATCTTTGGTGGATTTGCATGGATGTTTCTTAAATTCATATCAATTTCTCCCTTAATATCAATTACCATTGATGTAACTATCTCTATGAGTCAATTCACAAAGATATGAAGTGATAAATACCTTTTTCAACAATAACTAGGTTTTCTAGAAAATCTCCTTTTCATGCTTCAATTCTTTTCTCAAATGGCTTCCAAGCTTATTTTTTAGGTAGCAAGGTACCAAAAGGTAGTCAAATATGTCATTTTATCCCTCTAATCAACTCAAAATCAAGTTCGCAATAAATTTTGTTCGTACCCTAATTTTTAAAGTTGTGTTCACCAATAATATGAAATTTTCTTGCAATCCTCAAGACTACCATCCTATTCAATGATATTGATAACATAGATTCTCATATGAATTCTTCTCTTTCTGTAAGGAATTCTCATATTGATTATGCAAATATAAAGGTGCATTTAGAATTTTCTATTAAAATTTCCCTAGGCTTTAGACTTAATCAATTAGATGGTGCAATCTCACGTGTAGCATTAATTTATTCATTTCTTCCCAGGCCTTATTCATTTCCTTCCTAACTCCATCACCATCAATTGCTTTTTCTTCTCAACCAATTCATTCCTTCTTATTACAATATTTTTATATCTACAATTTCTATCTTCATGTCTAGAATTATTGCATTTGTAACATAACATTTTAATTCCCATACCTCTGATTAGCTATATGGTCATCAATTTGCAGTGCTTTGCTTTGTCACCAAAATTGTTGCATTTGAAATAAGTGGTATTTTCATGACTCATAGGTTTGTTATTCATTCTTCATTATTATGATTTATCACCATAATTCCAATTTTTAAAGAAAGAAATAGAAAAAGGTGGTGTTGTGGTATTGTTCTTGCATTGATTTTCCCTATGGCCAACTTTGTTGCAAGTAAAATATCTTCTTGTGAATCACTTTCTAATATACTACATTCTAATTTTCTCTTTAGGTTGCTCATTCTAGTTAACTTTCTCCTCAAAATATTTGGAACATTCACCCTTTTCATAACCTAATCTATGTGCATCTCCAACTAGTCTTTTTCTTTCCAATTGATCATCAAGATTTATTGAACTAGTTTTGAATCTTTCTTTGAATTCATTAGCTGCAATGAACTCACTTCCTAAAATCTCAATTTAAGGTTTCAAATTATTGCTCACTATGATTGGTTTAATATAAAAAAAGTTGCATTTGACCGATTTAAAAGTTTATGGCATTCATCAGATTTCTTCTTTAATGATCTTTCAACATTTTCTTCATTTTTTTTTCCTGTCTTCAATTTCCTTGGATAGCCTTAGAACCATGATCTCCCTCTCATGCTTCAAACTATCTCTTTCATTCACAAGTTGCCCATACTGATCATTTTTTTTGTCAGATGAATCATTGGTGCTTCCTTTCACTTGTATTTGATGAATTAAGTCCCTTTCTCTTGGATCTAGATTTGGTCAGTTATCTTTGAGAGTCTAAATAAAGTGTCAACTTCCTTAAGCTTTTCTTTCGACTCCATCTTTTTAGCATTTGACTTCTCAACATCCTTAAGAGAATTTAGGAGTTGTTTTTGAACACTACTACCTAATTCACCCATTAGCACCTTCTTTAAATGGATATGCTTTCTCTAAGGCTCAAGGCTTCGATACCAATTGTTATGTTCTGCAGTTTTTATGTACTTTAAACTGATTACATAATCATAAAACAATAGCAATAAGATATAAACTACCACACCACAAAGTAGACATCCAAGAATTCATGACACCATGATTTTGGCTTTGGAAGCTTAGCTAAGGGATAACCAAGGGTGGGGATGGAAACCACAAATATTACTCTGCAAAAGTAATTAACCCTATTAAAGGTTTTAGAACAAAAGGTGTGGATGCATAAGCATTTAGGCTTAAAACCTAGAGCACACTGCTCAAATAAAAAATGAGTGGGTTACAATCCAATTGATTACAAAAATAGGGCTATAACCCTAGATGGGCAATCCAAAATCTAAAATAGCAATAGTTTATGCCTCAACAATTCCCTATAATTGCAATTTGATCAACCTAACCATAGAAATATGAATTTCTCATAAATAACATAGTACAAACACATCAGCAAGTTTTCTCATCACATTGCTTATGTTATTATTCAAAAAATTGATCTTATATACTTGATCATAAGCCAAAAATATTACCCAGGTGGTTCCAATAGGTAGAGAGTAAAATTAAATCACATAAAGGCTAATTTTCCATGCTAACCTTTTCTAGAGATGTATATGATAGTGTACTGAGAGCTCTACCAAACACAACGATCAAACCAATCAGATCATTGATCTAATAGGATTGCTGATCAATCTAATAAAATTATAAACCTACACAGTATCAAAATTCCATTATATTGTATCACAAAAACCTACGATCATTTGGTAATAGTATCCATAGCCTATAGAATCATATCATATACATAATACATAATTCTTAAACATGTTCCCATACCGATCCAAAAATTGTACTTGTAAATGTCTTGTTCTTCAATACTTAGTTGTTTTCTCAAGTGTACAATCGGTAACTCAAAATCTTGTTAGGTAACCAAGAGAATGATGTGTAGTTGCAATCAATGATGACATACAATTTGTCTCAATAGTGTCTCTTGCTAACAAGAACTACATGTTTGTATGATGTGACAAAATAAATGAAGATTTTTTATTGATGTGCACGAGACCATCAGTCTAAGGGACAATGAATTACAACACCATTAGTCTAAGGGACAACATCACAACCTTATACAAACTCCATACTTATACAATGATTGGCCTTTAAACCAATTTTTAACTGTACTTGTTTTAAGTAGGTTCTAGGGTATCAAGTGATGAATGTTAAGCATTATAATATGAAATATCTTTTGAGGGGTATTTCTCACTCATTAGATTTGTTGGAATGACAATAAAAGTTTGATTAATGTATAGCGGGCATTCTAAAGCATTGCAAGCATTCTTGTAATGATATTTTTTGTTGAACGTGGAGTATTGTTTATCTCTACATGTTTGTAAGGTGTGAAAGTGGTTGGTCATTGAGCCAATATTTGACTGTAATTATTTCAAGCAGGTTTTAGGGAATCGAGTGTTGAATTCCTAGCTCTGTAATTTCAGATAGCTCATGAGTGGTATTTTTGTGACTTGTCAATTCTTCTTGCATGACTATAACAAGGTTTGAGTAGTGTATAATTGCATTTTAAAGTACTATAAACTCTTTTCTCATCATTTTCTTTTGTTGGATGTGGGTATTGTTAATCTTTAGGGAATAAGTATGTATGTTTATTGGCATATTTCTTCATCTTTTGTGGTTGGGTATATACAAACTTGATCTATTTACTGATTTACAAATATGTTACCATCCTTTTAACAAGTTCTATATGGTCTTATTTTGGGATTGTGTATATACAATCATTTGATTTGGTCTTATCTCATTATAGGAAAAAGTGTGATATTTTGCTAGAACATAATTTAATTAGTAAAATCCTTTAAGTTGATGGTTTAGAGTCTAGAGATATAGTTTAACATAGGATATAGACCTAAAATGCATTTGAGCTCATTCATTAAAACAAGTTCCCATGTTTTGGCTTTTCCCTAATGAATATTCATTACATAAGTTTTCAGATTTAATTTTTAAAGCTAAATATGAAGTATGTATGAGCTTTAATAGGGACCACAGATCACTATGACTTTTTTCTGATACTTAGCTCTTCTTATTTGATGACCCTACCAATATATGTGCTCAACAAATTAATTGCCTATCAAGTTTTATTTTTCATTCCCGTTTAAGCTAGATGAACCATGTTTCAACCTTTAATGTCAGACCATCTCTAGAATTACTACTGTGTGATTGACATCGTCAAGCTTCATTTGTGAAATTGGTTTGTAAATGCTACTTTGTGTTTTGTTTCAACTAAGTGCTTTTATGGCCATGATAGATTTAGTAAAGAGGTTAAGTCAAGGTTGTTTTTATAATTGTCATTCTTTTAAACTATAGATTTTTAAATTGTGTGCTAATATATCCTTGTAATTGACATAGAACTTTGACTAGAGATGGAATGATTTACTAAGAAGATTTGAATGTGTGAAAAAAGGTTAAGCCAAAACTGGGAAAAGACTTAGCTTCTTAAAAAGAGTCCTATTATAGCCATATTTTGGTTGACTACCTTTCTTGAGTTTATCGAAAGTTGGAGAGTTTAGCTAAAGTTGGAGGTATGCCATCAAAACTTGGAGAGGTAGTCCATTCCAATTCATTTTGTTTCAATTTCCACTTAGTCTTTATGGTTTTCTTAGAGAGTGTCCAATTACTATAGTTCTAATGTAGTTTTCCTCATTAAAAGACAATGTTTATCAATCCCAATCTCTGCTAATTTTTCTCTTTGATTTCAAGATTCTCATTCTTAGAATGAAGCATCTTCACTAGTGGATAGTGAACTAGCTACAATGAGGAGCCACATCACCCCCATTCCATGGCCTTCTCAACCAAATTAGACTTATGTCATCCAAAAAAAATAACTCTTTCAAAAGAAACATTAGAGGTAAATGTTAGTCCAATTTGAAAGGCATTTAGTTTGCTGTTATTATTGATTAAATGAGGCATGCTTGTCATTTGAGGTACTTTTTAAGTCTTGAAATATGCACATCCATCGGAATGATGTTTATCGCATCTGTGTTGAAAATCAAGGATGTTATTAAGAAATAGATTTGAGGTTTTTTCTAATATCCAACAAATAGCTTGAATAAATGTGAAGATATTACTTTACGAAGATATTAAATGTGTGATTTGATTCAACTTTTGGCTACCTAAGTAATGGATGTTGTGCTTTCCTATAGAATGCCTTGTTTATTATTTGGCATGTTTTTCATAAACTGGAAGTTAAATGGTTTTATTATCTATAGGGAAGACATTACTTAAATCTTTTAAATCATAGTTTCTGCTAATGTAGGCAGAGAGTGCCATGCTTGCATTGAATTGTAGTAGTGCAATTTTTCATATAATTAATGGTGCTTTGGAATACCCTAGACTAGGTGTTCTTGATGGTTTTTTTGCAAGTTTGTCTATGGTCATTGTTAGTGAGGTAGTATTCTATTTTGGACATTTTTCTTTTAAATTGAATTCACTAAGATCATTGCACCATAATTGCTTCTTGCAGTATGACTTTTAAGACTTCTAGTATGCTAATTACATGTTTTTTCCATATAAGATTAGAGATGAGACTTGCATTATATCTGCACTCTTGGAAATGTGTCATCCAAAGTCCGTAGTCTTTTTTGTTGCTCTTAGTGCACTTATTGTGATGACTGTAAGTAAGATAGTTACTGTAGCATTATATATTTCTAGCTTCAATTTTGGTATATAGTTTTCTTAATGGAAGTGATTTTGGTAAAGACATCTTTCTCTCATTCATGCCGAGTTGGGCTTGAGAAAATACTAAATTGACTCAATTTGTATGATGCTATGAGCGAAGGTGCTATGAACTAGATTAGGGTAAATAGTTCCAAATTTGATCTCTTGGAAAGACACAAATAGTGCTTCTACAGGTAGGGAAGTGTACATACTATTCTGATGAGATACTATTTGACTTTCTTTTTGCATAGACCTTTTCTAATATTTTATCATATCAAAATTTATTAGTGCTCTAAATTACAACCTCACCACGTCCAAAGATGTATGATACTTAGTTCTCTATAGTTTGTTTCATTGGATACTCTATGTTCCTTACTTATTTGATATTTCCTTCAGAAAGCTTAAGACACCTATGTCCTATGGTATTCATCATTTTCCATTTGAATTGAGTGAGTGTTAGAGGATCACAAATATAATCGTAGAGGAAACATTTTCCATCTAATGTCGAAAGAGAAACCAAAGTTAGAATTTGGTTGGAATGCTTTTGTGACTAGACTTTTTGACTGATTTATGATCTTAAACAAATTAAGAAGGATATGTTGGCATTAAGTCAAGTTTTTTATTAGTGACAACACTTATTTAGATTCTATATAGTTACCAAGCCCTTTGAATAGTCTTTAGTGCTTGCCAAGTAGTTCAAGTGGCTACCAAGAAAATTCAATGTTTGCCAAGTTTCACAATTCCTACCAAGCATTCTAGTGGTTACCAAGTCAATTTAGGTAGTATAAAACTCAATAGTTTAGACCGACCAGTTTAGTATTCTTTGAGCTTCATAGTGTTTACCGAGTCATTAGTTCTAGTGAAGTGAAGTGTTAATTGAGTGATGAGATGATTAGTGTTTACCGAGTGTATGCATGGTAAATATGCAATTCAATTTCTACCAAGTTACACAACATCTACCGAGTCAGTAGTATATGTCAAGTTTGCAACTATGTTGAACTGATTAGTATGGACCAATCCTTTACTTCTACCAAGTGCTTGATGATGCCAAGTAATGACAATGGACATCATGTATCAGAATGTCACCAAGTCAATTTTTTGAACTCAAGTTTCTACATTTGGGCCAACTTTGTAATATTGGTTTTAACTTGTGTATTGGTCAACCTTGTAATTATGTGAAATGGATGGGTATATATTTAATGTACTATATCATACCCAAGTGTAGTGATTTTGAGAAGAGTGAATGTGAATGAAATGAAAAAGCATGCGAATGTGAATGAGTAGCAGATTAAAGTGTATTGCAAGGTTATATCTGGAGCAATCAAGTTACATCTATCACATAAAGGTGATCAATACTTCAAGGATCTTAATCAGCAATTTAGTTGTAATTCAGATCTACTATTTCATTCTAACAGGTGAATCAACTTCAAATCCTTTAACAGGGTAGACTTAGTCTTTTCTTGAAATCTCTTTACCGAGTGCACGCTTCATTGTATGTTTGCAAAACCTCTAACAAGGTGGACCTAGTAGTCCTTATTGCTCCTAATAGGGAAGATCACCAGAAGTGATCATTTGTAAGCCTTAATAAGCCAACTTTATACTATAGTAATGAAGTTTTGTGGGTATTATCCCCACCCCAATTTTACTTTCTATTTGGAAGGTTTCTGGGTCACCAAATATTTTGTTCATAGTGTTATATACTTTTAGTTTCTCATGCATGCAATAGATTAGATCTATTGATGATAATTTGATTATGTTATTAAGTGCTGAAATTGTTAAAAGTTTTGAGGTTACTAATTTACCCCTCCCCTCTTAGTAACCTAGCTAGTCTTGAATATTTTCAAAAATTGGTATCAGAGCATTGTGGTTCTCAGGATAACATTTGACAGCTTGTGCAAAGATCAAGGAAAATGGAGATATTTAGACTTGATAAAGCTATTGACAATGAAAAGCTAGATCTGGAGATGGCCATAGCTCAACTCAAGAAAGAAAAAGAGCATCTTTCCCAATCTCTAAAAAGAAGAAAGGAACTTACAAATCATATGAATGACCACCAATATGTTGAAGACAAGATTGAAGATTTTTTCCCCTCAAGCAATTTAGATGAAGCAAATGATACAATCAAAGAACTCTTAGAAAAGAATGGCTCTCTGCAAGAAGAAGTAAGAAAATTGAAAAGAGAACAAGAAATTCAATGAATAAGATTGTGTGAAATCTTAGAATAGAGAAATAAGGAAAAATAAAACTTGGAGGTAAGGAACAATGAAATTCAAAATCAATCCCTTCAGCAAGAAAGTCTTATCAGTCATCTCTCCAATGCAAATGAAGAAATCGTGAGTCTGAGATTTGAAAATGAAAGGTTAAGGAATGACTTAAAACACTGAAAAGAAAATCAATGAAAGGATGAAAGTTAATCTAAATTATGAAAAGAAACTCAATGAGAGAATAATGAAATCCCAAGTAGACATGGATCAATTGAATTAGCAAAATGAGAAAAATCTTTATAGGAAAAAAGCTAAAGCAGGACTTGGATACAAAGAAGAAGTTGAATCCTCCAAACAAGGTGCTCAAAGGAATCAAAGACCTACTTGAAATTACTATGGTAAAATGGGTCATACATAAAATAAATGTTGGAGTAATGGAAAGGAAAAATTTAATGGAAAATGCTACAATTGCAGTCAGCATGGTCACAAAGCTAATGAATGCAAGGAGAAACCAAAATTTGAGGGCAATTGTCACAAATGAAAGAAACAAGGTCACAAGGCATCTGAATGTAGATCTAAACCATTCGATCTAGTTGAAAAATTTGTAAAGGTAATATTTGGTTGAGACTACAATACTTGGTGTAGATGTCATTATTGTGGAGAATATGGACACGTTGGCATAAATTGTGTTAGACATCACATGAGAAGAAAGGATACTACCACAAGATGTTACACATGTACTGGACTTGGTCATATAGCTAAGAATTGGATGAATATAGGTAGAGTTGAAGATGAAAAGGAGGAAAAAGTAGATAGTATCAAGAAGCAGATGAGATAGCAGTGGATTCCTAAATCTACCAAGCAAGCTAGTTCAAGTGATGATAGTCATGTCACTCAAGAAGTCCAATTAAGTTCTTAAGGAAGAACTAGAACTACATTATCATGGTCACATCTAAAATAGTTCTAGAATTGGAAAGAAAGAAAATATCCAAATTAGTGTTCTAGATACAAGGGGATCACAAAAGTTCAGCATCAGTAATCACCGAGTAAGGTTGGGTCATAATGAGCAAAATCAGGAGTAACTAGGTTATGTTTGGTTGCCGAGTTACAAGCTTTCACCAAGCAATCTATATAGATAGTGGATGATAGGATATCATGCACTATGTCATTATGGCCCTCATTATACTAAGCATTAATGGGAAGGTTTTCATCAAAAGGTAGGAAATTGACTTCATTTCCATCGTGAATTCAGTGTATTGTGAATAGAGTAATTTGCAGAGCATCCCAATGATCTTGAGAAGAATTTGGAGCTAAATTTTTTTTGAATACTTTTCTTAGCTTACTAAATTATCATGGCATCCAGTAGCAGTAGCAGCAAGGTGAAGAAAGGATTAGGAATGTTGGTGTGAGGTGTTGAGTGGAAAGCTCTTAACTTCAAATTGGTGCCAGCAATCATAAAAACCCTCAACCAGAATGGAGCTCAGTTGAAGATACCACCTAGGGTACTTCTTATCAATGACATTTGAACTCATTTTAAATGTGTAGTTTAGGAGATAGGAACCCTAGAAATGGATAATGCCCTCAGTGAACTCTATGTGGATGGAATTCATAAACCTAAGCATAAACACTTGGAAGAGAAAGGTTTAACCCACATTCCTCACCTGCCACGAAACTCTCAAATTAAATGGATTAGGTATAAGTTAAGATAAGTTCATAATGGTCAATTATGGTTAGAGTAGCTAGTTTTAAATACAAAGAAAATGATTCATCATATTACTGGTCTCCCTATGCTTACCAAGGCTAAAGTCAACAAAACCCTAGGTCAGGATAAGTTACAGAAGCAAACCCTAGCTAAGTGGGATGACAGATGAATGAAAATTAATAGTATATCTGACATAGAACTCAAATTTGACATTTATATGATAGTACATAATATTTAAAGCTCGAGTCAACTCAATAGTGTGTCATGTGAAGCAGTTGACCTAGCTTATAAGGTTGTTAAAAGGAATTTGTCATATGACCTAGTAGATTTGATGTTGAAGAAGCTAAACAAGAATATGGAAAGCATAAGAACCTCAAAGAATAACCCATACAAGTTTAGTTCACTATTGACATGCTTGTTTTTCTATGTTGAAAAGTTTTTCCCCTCTAAAGGCACAATTGTATGGAGAAAAGACACACTAGTCTTATATTAGATCAATGAGTTTATAGCTGAAATGAGTGAAAATTTTGATAGCATCTTGGATAATTATTTTAAATCTTTTAAAGAAAAGATGAACATCAGGTTTAGGATACCACAAATGTTGGTTGAAGATTATATGGATGATGTTTGTTTTATGGTTGATAGTGACAGAGTATACATTCAGGCAGTAAGGCCCAGAATTGTGTGGGTAAAACCTCTTCCATATGAGGTTAACATTGATGAGGAAAAGGAAATAATTGAAGCCCTAGTAAATGAGCCTATAGATCAAAAGGCATCTCTCTTTGGAACCTATGATGAGGCTAAAGCAAGAATTGAGCTCGAAATTAAGCTTCAATAGGCAGTAAACAAAGGAAAGAGGAGGATAGAAAAGTTGAAAACAAAAAGTGCCCCTCTTATGATTATCAAGGGAAAAGGTGAAGATGAGGAGGAATCTAAAAATGAAGAGGAATCAGAAAAGGAAGAAGAACCACCAAGGAAGAAAGACAAGGTGATTGTCACCAAGCCACCAAAGCCTTCCACTGCAGTATTCACAAGGAGATCCAAGAAGAAAGTAGGAAAATATGATAGTGATGTTGTCTTCAACTGACCTCCTCCCACATTTTAGGAAAGACTAAAACAATCAAGAGAAGGTGCTAGAATAAACAACTTCAAAGCACTCAAATATGAGACTAGGACTCTGGAAAAACAAAAAGAAGTTGAAGATCTAATAATGGACAAGTTAGGTAGATGGAAATTCTCTCCTGGTCAGTTTGCATCACAAGTCCCTATAATTTTGTTGGATAACATCAAGGTTAGATGGGAGAACACCATACTGACTGTCAAAGAAATTTATGATCAAACACTAAAATAGTTGGTGCCCAACTTAACAGATGTAGAGGTGAAAAAAACATTAAAATACAATGAGAGAAAAATGACTTTGAAGTTCAATACTTGTCTTGTTTTAATAAAAGATATTGAGTATGTTGTGAAGAATGCAAAAAACTTATGGAATAATGTATTCCATCTTCACAAACCAAGTGAATATCCTATTGAGGTCAAAGATGATGATGATGATAGTGACAAGGATAAAGAAAATGATGAAGACAATACTCCTTGTATCACCATTGATGTTGAAGATTATCAAGAGTTGATGAAGGATGATGAAGAAGAAAAAGAGGATGAAGCTAAAGAGGAAGCTAGGCAAGAAGAAGAAGAGAGTGATCCAGTTAATATAGCTATAGCTGCCATAGCCTCCCTTCCTCGCTCTCTAGCAAAAATAAATAACATCATTAAGCTTGGAGATAGCTTCAATAGCTCTGATTGTGACAACCAGTGATACATCAAATGTCCAATCACTCCCTACTACCTCTTAGCTTAACATATCATAGATAGAAGTGTCTACCACTTCATCTACTGAGTTACAGAATCCTTTAGCTATTGAGTCAATCTTTGAAATGGATACAGAGTGTTCCAAAATTTTGAATTCTCTAGTAGTAAGTATAGTTTTGGATTCTTCAATTTTGGCTACTTTAGTAAGTGCTTCAATTGTAAATACTTCTATCAGTACTTCACCTGTAAATACTTCAATTGTGGGAAGTTTGGAAAATACATCTATTTTGGATTCTTCAAGTACTCCATTAAGTATTTCATTAGTAGGCACTATACAATTTTTCACTACTAGCCTTGCTATTTCCACTATTGATTCTATTCCAAAATCTAAAGCACTAATGTTAGAAGTAGAGCCAAAGATTCAACCAAGACTTTTGATCAGTAGAAAGGAAATAGAGGAAGATATCGATCTAGAGAAGGGTACTAAAATTCCAAAACTAGATTTTGACAATGCTAGTTATAGATCATATGAGATTAGTCAGTTAGCTTCTTGAAAAGAAAGCCAAACAGAAGCAATTAAGAGAAGAGAGAGATAGAGAATTCAGGATCATTGAAAGTGCTAAGAATATTTTGACAAAAGCTATAGGTGTCAATGTTGATTCTTCTCAACATATTTTGTTGTAATTAGAAGAGGTAGTTAGAAAATTCAATGAAGATTCTAGTGGCCAAGATAAACTAATGGAGAAAGTAGAGAAGAAGTTTCAGAGAAAAGTTCTTGAGCACATTGCTCAACAAATAGCTATTCAGTAGGCAGAACTTTCCTCAATTTTGTCAAATCTTGAATCCTCCTACACAAATGTAAAATCTCTTTTTGCAAAGTTATGTTATTTTACCAAACATACAGAGGAAATAAAGAGAAAATTAAATAAGATTGATGATGATCTAAAGGCTAGTGCAAAGAAGTTGCAACTTGACCCTAGTTTAAGCTCTACACACCATATGAAGATCAGATTTTTACTAGATATGCAAGTATAATTATTGAGAGAGGAAGCAAGGATCCAATCTACACTCATTGACATCTAGAACATGATCCTTCTTATCATGGATACAATGCAGAAGCACATTGCTTATTCTAAAACATTGATCCATGACAATAATTTTTCAATTGTAGATCATATGATTGAGCTCTCTACAAAAGTACAAGTTCCACTTGAAACCAGCAAAGTTTTGCAAGAAAACTAGGACAAGACCTTAACTCTTATACTTAAGGTATATTCTAAATTTCTCTCACACTTTGGTGTCTCTATATAAGTAGATTGTGTATAAATCTTTGTTATTATTGTAAAAAAGGGGGAGAGAGAGACATGTATATATTTGAGGAAAGATAGTTGTATATATCATGAGTATGACACTATATGTATATTGTATGGGGGAGATATATGAAAAAGTACATAATAGAGTTACAAAGACAAATTTTGAAAAATCAAAAAATAGCTAAGTATCACACCACTGTATATAAGTTTTAACAGATAAGTGGTTTTTTCACTAATGTGAAAGGGGGACATTGTTGGCAATAAGTCAAGTTTTTAATTAGTGACAACACTTATTTAGATTTTTTACACTTACTAAGCCCTTTGAATAGTCTTCAATGTTTTTTGAGAAATTCAAGTGGCTACCAAGTGAATTCAATGTTTTCCAAGTTTCATAGTTCCTACTAAGCATTCTAGTGGTTACCAAGTGGATTCAGGTAGTATGATGCCCAACAATTCAGATTGAGAAGTTTAGTATTTGTTGAGCTTTGTAGTGTCTATCGAGTCATTGGTTCTAGTGAAGTGAAGTGTTAACCGAGTGGTGAGATGATTAGTGTTTACCGAGTGCAGGCATGGTCAATGTGGAATTTAGTTTCTACCAAGTTACATAGCATCTGCCATGTCACCAGTGTATCCTAGGTTTGAAACTATGTTGAAGTGATTAGTATGGACCGAGCCTCTACTTCTACTAAATGCATGATGATGTCAAGTAATGATAGTGGATGCTATGTATCACAAAGCCACCAAGTCAATTTTCAAAACCCAAGTTTCTAAATTTGGGCCAACTTTGTAATATTGGTGTTAGCTTGTGTATTGGCTGACCTTGCAATTATATGAAATAGATGGGTATATATGTAATATACTATATCATACCCAAGTGTAGTGATTTTGAGAAGAGTGAATGTGAATGAAATGAAAAAGAATATGAATGTGAATCAACAACAAATTAAAGTGTATTGAAAGGTCATATTAGGAGCAGTCAAGTTACATCTATCACATAGAGGTGATAATTACTTCAAGGATCTTAATTAGCAATTCAGTTGTAAGTTAGATCTATTGTTTCATCCTAATAGGTGAATTAGCTTCAAATCCTTTCACAAGGTAGACTTAACAGTCTTTTCTTTAAATCTCTTTACCGAGTGCATACTTCATTGTATATTTTTAAAACCTCTAACAAGGTGGACCTAGCAATCCTTATTGCTCCTAATAGGGAAAATCATCAGAAGTGATCATTGTAAGCCTTAATAGGCCAACTTTATATTGCAGTATTGAAGTTTTTTGGGTATCATCCCCACCCCAATTTTACTTTCTATTTGGACAATTTTTGGGTCACAAAATATTGTGTTCATATTGTTATATGTTTTTTGTTTCTATGTTTTACTGTTATATAAATTTCCTACCAAAAACACTATACAACATGATCTTCATCCAATCAAAGCTCTATGGGTCTATGGAAAAATCCAAGCTATTTGGGTTTTTTACTCCACCTTATATGTAAAGAAGTTTGTGCACTAAGTATTCATTTTTTTGTATTTTGAGCATTTCACTAGTCTTTCTTGAGTATTCTTTTCTCTCTATTATTCCCCATCATATCTAGCTCCTTGCACTAGTATTACACACTTGCAAAAGAAACTATATTATGATTGCAGATTTATTTCTAAATATTATAATTAGGGGAGGGCACCTTAGAAATATCCCCTCTTAGATGAACACATCCCAAGAGAGGAGATGGAATTTCCATGGCACATTGGCCTTCTGAGGATCCCCTCCTCTTAGAAATGATGAGATTTAGGGATCATGTATCCCTATAGAATATTGCTATCAAGGTTACCTAAATTATTAAAATTGCAAGGAATTTTAGTAGCTACCAGTATTTTTCCTTTTAAATATTAAGGCTAGGTATATCTAAGAGGAGGAATTATGAGTGTTAGTCATGGGAGAGTCAATAACCTCTACCTATACATTAAAATATAGAGTACTAATTTATGATAATCAAGCAATGATATTGCCTAAATCTAATTGTAAAAATGAGCTTCCATAGTTGAAAGCATTGAGAGTGTTAGATCATTTTTCATTTCCTACTTTATTTATAAATTGTTATCTTAATAATAGGTTGCAAACAACTTAACAAAAATGTTTGTGTTTTGCAGACTTTGTTTTTTAGTTTGATTCTCATATTAAGCAACTGTATGCCTTGAAATGAGAATAAAAGTAAAAGACATTAGTCAGATGTAGGGATTTTTTTTTATTAGATGCCACAAATGAAGGTTATCGCTTCCATCAAACCCTCATGAGACTTGAACCTACCTTGGGGATTCCCACTTGTAGAAGTGGATGGGGTAATAAACCCAATTTATTGAATTGTAATAGCAAATAATAAATTAGACAATATAGGTTCCACATAAGGGTTTGAACCTAGGTCTCCAATAGGAAAACCCATGAATTAAACTATTGTACAAAACCCATTTGACTTATACTATAAGTATTAAACTAATAGTTGATATGGGTGTGACTAAGCTCCTCATGGAATGCCCTGCCATACTATTTTTGGATTGTGCAAAACACAATTTATTTTTACAAAATGAAAATAGCAATTGTTCTTCATCTCCATTTCTTTAAAACCACTAAAAATCTGGTAAAAAAAGTTTTTTTTGCACAGTTTAATTTGTTTCCAATTTTTCTAACCCATGACCCCCATATGAGAGGCCAAGTATTTACCATTGGTGAATGTTATCTAGATCAAACAAATATGAGTTATATAAACCTTATATCTAGACTACTTTAGATAATGGAGATAAATTTATATAAATAATTATATTTGTTATGTCAATTTCAGTAATATCGATAATACTCTTAGAATAATAGAATCAAATTTAGGAAGGCAAGAAGTTTGAATAGATAATGGAATGGATGCTTTATAATCAGAGGACACCTTTGAGAGGAGAAATTATCCTACCCCAACGTTATCTTTTGTAGAGTTTCAAAAGGTTGCAAATTAAATGGCTTGGATAAGAAACAATTTCTTGATACAACATTAAAAAAAAATGGACCAAACATTGGTGGAAATTTGGACCAATCCTTGATAGTTTTCTACCAAGAATTGGTCAAAATTTCCAGCAATTATATAAAAAAATTGACCAAATATTGGTGGAAATTTCGACCAATTCTTGATAGTTTTCTACCAAGACTTGATCGAAATTTCAACCAATTATTAAAAAAATTCAACCAAACATTAGTAGAAATTTCAACAATTTCTTGATAGTTTTCTAACAAGAATTGGTCAAAATTTCCACCAATTCTTAAAAAAAATTGACCAAACATTGGTGGAAATTTTGACCAACAATGACAAATCAGAGCTAGCAAAAATTAAACTTTTTCGATGAGTGTATTGGTTGTAATTTCAACCAACTTGCAAGTTGGTCAAAATTTCAATGAGAAAATTTACCATGAAGTACTTGGTAGAAAGTTCAACCAACTTGGGTTGAAATTTTGACCAAAATTCATAAAAAATTAAGTTCAATTTTACTAGTGGGCAAACTAATACCAACAATAATACCAGAAAGAAATTTAATACCTTTTATTGAAATCTCTCCCCTATTAGTATGTGTCATTCTCTATGAACATGTGTCCTTCCTATGTATAGGGTAGTATTTTCTTTGTAATCTCTCTTCTTCTTCTTTAGATAAAATCTTCCTTCAAGATATTTAGAGTAAAATCTTCTTCTTTTTTGATAAAACTCTCCATCTTTAGTAAAAATGCCAAAGACTTGTCATATATTCATGTAGATATTTACAATTAAGTCTTCCTTGATGAGGTTCTCCCTCAGTCACCTTACTTGTGACTATAAATCTTCTATTTTAGTTCCTTCCCTACTTTAGGTAGTTCCTAAAGTAAGATCTACTAAATTAAGTCGTAAAGTATCTCATTCAACTCAGTTGATGCAAGGCACCACTATTATTTCTTCAAGTAGCTTGAGATAGGGGTATCACCCCTAGCTTACCTCTAAGATATTCATTTGCATCCTTAGGTGTAGCCTTTGTGAATATGGATGTTAGAAAAAGAACTAGTGGTGGAGATGTTTTCCTTGGAGAAAGATTGGTTTCTTGGCTGAGCAAGAAACAAGACTATGTTAGAGTAAATGGTTAATTTAATTTAGTTTATTAAATTTATTTTAACCCCCTCTTAAGATTTCAGTTTATGCACCTTGCATTTCCATTTAATAAATAATTAATAATTATTAAATGTCATTTACCTTTTAGGGTTTCTCTTTTAGGTTTCAATCTCCTTCATAAGGATTGATTGGTTGTAAATTTATTCATTCTATTTTGCACAAACAAATACAAGTTTCTTATTTGTTGAGAAAACCCTCCTCTCTCTCCTCCTCTCTCTCTTCTTTTGTTTTTTCCTTGCAAAAGGTTATTTGCATGGAGGATATCTGAGGTCTATGGATTTGTTCATAATTAAATCCTACATGGTATCAAAGCTTCTCAATAGCTACATAGGTTTCTAATTTTTCCTTCCTTACTATCATATCCACCATGGCTTCAAGAATAGCTTTTTCTTTTTCTAGTGTGTCTGTGACATCTACAAAAGTAGGCCTAGCTCCACTTATAGTGCATCCAAATGAACCTATTTCAAAAGTAACTTTCTTAATTGCCAACATTTATAGAATTAGAGGGGTCCTTTTGGTTTTGGCTATAGAATTTGATGATAGTGAAGCTCCCAAAAGACACAGATCCCCTTGATGTACAACTATGACAAGAGTTGTTGCTTGGCTATAATTCAATATGTGATCCTTCATAGTAATTTATGTTTGAAGAACTACATGCATTTTTCTTCTGGGGCTTCCAAAGGAGTAACAAGAACAAAGAGGAGCTCTTTATCATTAGGGAATGGAAGGGAGATAAGATCAAGTGCACTATAACTCTATGGAAGATAAAAACCACCAATCAAAGAAGGGGCAATAGTCTCTGCATGATAGCCACTTACAATTTCTTCTAATTTCAATCCAACCACAACAATGTCTACATTTTTTAATTTATGCCCAAATAAGCCATTCAAAGCTACTATAGCTACTATCGCACTTAAGCCAAGCCAACTTCTTGATGGCATACCTTTGCGAAGACAAAGTGACAAGCCTACAAAATATATGATAAAAAAATTCCATGGTTGCTTTAGCTACAATCCTAGTACAATTCTTCAATGGATCATGACTAAGTCTATTTTTATCACCATATATCGATACAATCACAATTTTTCTAGGATCTACACCTTCATTCACCTGTACACTAACATGATCTATAACAAACTTTTCCCCTGCAATAATGGCATTAATCTTGGACTAGGGTTTGAACCTAATGTTTTTTTTGAGTATATATTAGAGGATGTACATCTCCTCTTAGATGATAGATTCAAAACACCTATTAACCAACCTCCATAGGGGATTCCATTTCAGAATTCTCATGCTTTCTCCTTTGAGCATTAGCTAGGACTTTTAGCTATACCTTACATACATGGGTTTTATCATCCTTGTCCAGTACCTTCATTTCCTTCAGATTGGAGCCACATTGGTCTATTCATTGACATAGGAGTTCTGCCATTTTCTGGTGGGGGGGGGGAGGTGGGGGGGGGGGGGGGGGGGGGGGGGGGGGGTGGGGCTATGGAGTCTCAAGCTTTTATCATGGGGGATTTCATTGTACTTATAGTCTTCAAAGAGTCTCTTGATATGTTTCATTTGTGCATTCTTTTCTATCTCCTTTTAGAGCAAGGTTTTTCCCACTGGGTTTTCTCTATTTCTCTGTTTCATAGAGATTTGATTATGATTGGGTACCTCATAAGGCCTTGTTGTAGAAACCCAAGTTTTCTTTCAGCATTGTAGTTTCCTTGCATTATTTGTAGCTGCATTGTTGCTCAAGGGAGGGTTTTAGAGTAAAAAGTTAGTTTAATTTAATTTATTAAAATACTTTTACTTCCTTGTTAGTATTCCACTTTATGCACCTTGCATTTCCATTTAGTAATTAATTAGTAATTATTAAATTTCATTTACCTTTTAAGGTTTCTCTTTTAGGTTTCAATCTCCTTCATAAGGATTGATCGGTTGTAAATGTATTCATTCTATTTTGCACAAGCGAAAACAATTTTCTTGTTTGTTGAGAAAACTCTTCTCTATCTCTCTACATCTGTTTCTTCCTTGTAACAAATTATTTGCATGTAAGATATCCATGGTTTGTAGATTTTTTCATCATCAAATCCTAAATACTATATCTCATAAAGTATAGTAGAAGTAGAGTATGTAGGAACAACAAAAAATTATAATCAGATCATGTGGATGAAATAGATGTTGAAGGACATTGTGATTGAGTTTTCAGAACCTATTACCATACATTGTGATAATACAAGTATAATGAGTATGTCTAAGAACCCTGTGTTACACTCTAAGACTAAGTATATATAAATTAAGTATCATGTTTCAAAAGAGAAAGTTACAGAGAAAGAAAGGAGATTAGAGTATGCTAATACAAAAGAGTAGATTTCATATATTTTTATTAAGTTGTTTCCTAAGGATACATTTAAATATTTGTCAATTTTCATTAGGGTTATTCCCTACCCGCTTCTATGTAGATGATGCAAAGAGTGCATAAGTCCAATGGTACATAGCACTATTGTTTATTTGGATTGAATGTTGATAGTTCCATAGCACTAACAGTCCTTGGAGAGTATCTATGGTTGAGCAGAATCACCAAGGACTGTTAGTAGCTGGTATGAAATAGTGTCCTTGGACACTTGATTTCATTAAATAATTTAAGAAGTTGATTGACATAATGATTCCTTTATGATCATTGATGTCAATGGGGGAGAGATTACATTAAAAACATCTTGTGGTAGTATGTGGGAGATGTATATAGGAAGAGAATGTATGGTGGAGAAATGTACTGAAGGAAGATGATCACATTCTATTATATCAATGGGGGGAGAAGTATCAACAATTTATTCCATCCATCTAAGAATGAGGAAGGATTAATAGATAGTTGTTTCTACAAGTTTGAGATTTGATTGATGAAGATGATTTGAAAAGAAGAGAGCAAGAGCAACAAAAAAGTTGGATTTATTCTTAGAATTTAGATATTTTTCATATGTGTTTCCATCAATGCCAAAGGGGGAGATTATTAGCATGAATTTTGATGGTATTCCTTAGGGGGAGTATCCTAATAATTTGAGAGATTGTTAGCATGATTGACATATTACATTCATGACTGTGTTTGTCATTGATGTCAACATAGTATTATTTTTGTAAATACTAGTAGAGTAGTAGATAGAGAATGAGGTCATACAAACTATGTATTAATGATGAGTTCAAGCACATTTGAGGATATATTCTACATTATGTCTTGATGTTGTGGACAAGTGCTAATGTAAAGAGTTACAGATATGCAAGAGTTATTCAAGAGTTATAGGCAATAGTGTGCTTAAAGAGTACCTTAGAAGTAGTTTCTGATGTTTGGATTGTATCCCTTAACATGGATAGAATCATGATGAATTAGGTTAGAAAGTGAAATAAGATAGCCTGATGATAATTTCAGTGAGTGCCCGAGGTTGGATATCACACATGTGGAATATTTGAGAATATTGTGAGCCGATAGTGTTATGTAATTATAAAATAAATGTTTATCTTAATGAGGTCTTATTATGATTAGTTGAGAAACCCTTAAGGTTGACTCAAGGAATTCTTTTGTGGATGTGGTATAAAAATAAGATTGTTTTCCTTAATTTAGTATATAGATATAGATATGTGACTATGTGACATGCAAAGTATTTGGTAAATGTGAGTAATCAATCTAAGCGATTATTGGATACAAAGTTGGTGATCTGGTATTGAGATCACAAGATGTTTAATCTAGTTAAGAGGATAGAGAAGAAGTTCAGGTTATTCTACATTATATTATTCTACAAGGAATAATATAGAGATTGGTTGGACAATGTGTTTGGATAGTGGATCCTTTTGCCTTGTACAACTCCTTATAGGGTTGTCACAACTCTTAATAGGGTTGGAACATCCTAGCAAGGATTCAAACTCTCCTAATAGGATTTGATATGTACTAAATGTATTATATAGACTCCTAATAGAGTCCTTCCTCTTACAAGGAACATTAATATTTGTACATCATTTTGTCAGTACTATACCCAACGGGTTTTTCTCTCTGATCAGGGGTTTCCCTAGTTAACATATCTAGTGTTATTATGTATGTGTATCTTCCTATGGTTGTTGATTATGTTGAGAACATACTTATGGTTGATAAAACTTATATTGATCTAATAATTGATTCACACCCCCGTCTTAGTTATATTGGTGGACTTTACTTTCTAACACTAAGCCCATTCAAATATCTAGCTATTGTGATGGTATCCTCTTCTTGAAATTTTGATCTGAGGCATAGTTTTTGGAATTCCTTTGTATAAGAAACCACATCCATGTCTCTTTCTTTTAGGTTTTCTCTCCTTTCATGTAGTTGAATCTTACAATCCTCTAGTAAATAGTTCTCCCTAATTCTTGCTACCATTTCTTTCCAATTAGGTATTGGATTCCTTCCCTCCTTTTATATTTCTTCTTGAAGAAACTTTCCCAAAGCTAAGGTTGGTCCCCTCAATCTAGGCTTCACTAAATTAAATTTTTGGGCTTGAGTAACCCCTTCACACTCATTGTGATTTTCCATTCCCTCTATCCATTCCATCACTAGCTTAGGATACATCTTTCTACTAAACAAGGGTATCCCCTAAAGGGATTTTTCACTCAGTGGTTTTATGGATTTTAGGAATGGTTCTTGATACATAGGTGGGTCAAATTTATGGATTTAATCCTCTTCATCCACTTCCTTACCATTATCCTCTTCTTCTTTCAAATTTTCACTCACCTTCTCAGTTTTTTGTTCTACCTTTCCTAGCTTATCTCTTAGGGATGCTAGTTCTTCTCTAAGAATTGTATTCTTCTTTTTTTTCTCTATCATTTCCTTGGATAAATCTTAATTATTTACCATGGTTGTATCACCCAATGAATCACTACCAAATTCTGTCATATACCTTAGCCAAAATTATTTTAGACTATGATACTAGTCTGGTAGGGAGATCTTTCTTCTTGAGCCCTCAGCCCTACGTCCTTCTAGGCTCATTGAAGAAATTTATCCTAAAATTTCAAGGGACATCTCAATGAACTTACACTATAATATATCTTACTCCAACTCCCCTTTCCCTAAAGACCTTACTGGAAAGCAAATACTCCTTACTACCACTCTTCCTTTCTTAGACCCAATTCACTAAGTCCATCACTTAGTATTGCATGGACATGATCCTTGATGCCTTGGATGGATGGGTTTATATACAACACCATTCAATGCTATCTTGTATCACATTGTTCATACTATGCAAAGTTACCTTATTGATCTTATGAAATCCTTAGTAGAGTGCTACTAGCCCTTTTAGGCATATTTAGGCCTCCTAAAGAGGTTTTAGTGTAATAAATTTGAAACTTGTAAAATAATGCCGAAAAAAAAGCACCATTCCATCTACCCTTTTTATAGTACTAAAGGATTTTTAGGGTTTTAGAACCCCAAAGTTTTTGTACAACCCTTTTCTTGAATTAGGCTTAAAACCAAAGGTTTCAAACTTGTTTGGACTACAATGGCCTCAAAATCTCCCAACATGCTAAAAATGAATTCAAATTGCCTCCTCCTTTTTCAAACATGTCCTTTATACTTCCCTTTACACCTCCATGTACTTGACTTAAAATTATTAATCCATCAAACCCTCTATCCTAGCACTATGGTTACCAAGTCTCCTAGCTAGGTACCCCTTGTCTCACCTAGGGATTAGTTGTAAAATTAAAAAACCTAAAACTATTGACTAAAAATTCCATATTTATAAAATCTAAAATTTTCCCTAGTATTTTCGAAGAGTTTGTATATTTCCCACTTTTGGATTTCATGCTAATGCCATTTTAAGTCCTACTCTATATGGACTAGTAAACTAGTCACAATGGAATTTATTTATTTGCACCTATCAAAAAAATTACATTAACCTAAAAATTAAAAAAAAATAAAGTTATAAAAATACCTATATAACCATGTAACAAATAAACTCAAGTCAATCCATTGGCATATATAGATACTTCTGTTGCAAGATGACTATGATAGTAATTATAGGAAATTAGCCAAGTTTTATTGAGTAAGTTTGCATATAAAAGTCTCAAACCTTGATTTGAGATCTTATATGGTATTAAATAGCTCCATTACTCATGCCTCAACTATTAAATCTTTCCCACAACCACTTCGTACCCATTTTTCATATTCTTGTCAAATATTTTCATGACAACATTGCAAAGTTTTAATGTCATCTTTGACAATTTTTTACAACTTTTACAATATTGCACTTCTACCACTCATGAATAATGAAAATTGGTGTATAATTATTACATGTGCATGATTAAACTAATTAAAATTATTTATACTCTATTTCACACATTTTGAGATTAGTTTGAATCTAACCAATTTTTCTCTGTCTTGCCAACTTTTGATAGTACTTGACAATTCTTGACACACCTCAGAAAAAAAAATTTCACACATTCTAGTGACCTTAATAAAGATTCCAACACACTCTAGGGACTCATTTTAATCCTTATTCACAAGTTACTTTGAAAAATTCACTTACAAGACAATATATCTTAGGGTTTTGCTTAGAACTCTAGGTGCTCCTACACTACTTTCTATGTGAGCTTCCCTCCAATGATTGTGGCTACTTCCTTCACTAAAATGATGCTCATATATAGGTAATTCCATTCATATCACAAAATTTTTTATGAAGGGTTCTCTACTTAATACCTTAAATAGATAAGAGAAACAAAGAAATTACAATAATTTGTGAGAATAAAATATGGGTTTCTTATTATTGCTGCAACTATAGATTTACAAAATTTAAAATTATAATATTCTAACCCACATGGGTTCCTTGATTAAATTAATTTGAAATATGAATCAAAAAACTATCACCTAGAGTTGTCCTCAACAATCTATTGGCATTTCTTAAAAAGGTAATTTTATACCGCCTTAGAAGGTTCTAGAGACTCAAACATAATACCTAGGGCTGAAAAACCCTAAAAATTCATATAGAGCTGGCCAAATAAACCTTCAACATTTTTCTTGGAAGTTTTGGTTGGCCCAAATTTGAAAAGCCACAATTTTAAACCATTTATCTAATTTTCTATTATAACACCTTTTTCAGAATCCTCATCTTATTATCTACAAGCTCAAATCAGTGCAAGCTCCCATCCTACGAGTGTTTAGGCCTCATTCAGGCATGTTTAGGCCTTTAAAACTAAGCACAAATTTTTGTACCAAAACTTTATATAAAAAATCCACCATAACTTCATTGATACTTATGATATGACATTGAGCCTCAACTAGAAGGTTGATATGACTAAGGTGAACCTCCACCTCTAAAATTAGGACATTCTAAACTTGTATGACTAACTTAGTGAGTACAAAGCCTCCATAGACAATAAACTTGTATTAAGACAACCCTTATTCAAACAACTTAAATGAAACATTTTTGGTTGATGTAAGATTTCTCTTAGACCAAGGATGCTCCTGCAACAAACACCCAAGGTAATTTGAGAAGTGAACCCATCACATCTCAGGTGTTTAGAGGAAAACCAAGATGGTTAACCTCCTCCCTTGCTAGCCATGATGAATCTTCTACTAGCCTCCCTTTTCATTTGACTAGGTATTCCTCATATATTTTGTTCCTTGTAATTTTTCCAACACAACTATCCAGTATCCTTTCAATTTCCTTTCTAGTTAAACTAGCTACTCAAATACTCCATTGTGCTTCTACAATTTCACCTCTATCACCTCCTTCATGATACTTTGTCAAATCTGAAATCTTAAATAATGGTAAAATATTCAGCTCAACAGGAAACTCTACTTCATAGGCATTTCTATAATCATGCCTTTTCACTACCTTGCAAGGTGTAAACTTCTTCATTTTTAGCTAATTATTTGTACCTACTAGAAATCTCTCCTTCCTCAAATGAGCCGTGAATTAATCTCCAATTTGAAACTCCTTATACCTTCTTTTCACATCTTCCTTAGCCTTGTACTGTGTATTCATCTTTATAATATGCTTCCTCACCTCTTCATAGATATTCTTCAAATGTTCAAAAAATTTGTTTGCTTCAGCACTACTCATTTCTCCTTTATCCAATTGCCTCAATTGATAAGCAGTTCTAAAAATTATCTCATATACAATCTATAATGTTTATTTACCACTACTCCTATTGCTAGAATTATTTTACATAAATTCTTCATGTGGTAAAATCTAATCCCATTCTTTTGGTTTATCTCCAACCAAACATCTCAACACATTTCTTAAACTATGAGTCACAACTTCTATCTATCCATCAGCCTGTGGATGATGTGATGAACTAAACTTCAAATCTATCTTTAATTTCTTCCATAGTGTATGCCAAAAATACCCAAAAAATAAAATCCTCCAGGGGATTCTTCCTTCTAAATATTTTATTTTTTCAGGGTGGACTGCAATAACCACCTCATTCTATAATGCTTTAAATTCCCAAAGACTTAATGTTCATCCCTAGAGTTATTTCTATTCAAATATTGATAACATGTGTGGGATTTAAAATTACATCACCAATTTAAATAATCTTATATGGAAAATTATGTAGGCAGACAAGTCTGACCTTCAAGAGATGCTCAAGGAAGCATTACAATGCATACAAAGACATGATGTTATAAGAACTAGTCATTGCATAACCATTATTTTTAATAGTTAGCTAGACCATTACCTTTCAAACTTAGCTTGACCATGATTATTCTAAGATATTTTTTTAATAATGAATACGAGTTGTGCACTTTTAAAGGCTTCCCACCTACTAAAACTTGTGGAAATCATAGTGAAAACTAATTGAGGAATCATGATAATTGGTGAACCTATCAAACTATGTAGAAGCATAGAAGGATAGATTATTACTTATTAGTAGTAATTACCCTTTGAATGAGAATGTGAATTAGAATATATTAAATCATAATAACTGTGCCAATGACAATTCAAACGATGCAATATGTGTCCTTGTATAAAATAGGAAACTTCCTTTGAATGACACAATTTCTTATGCACATGATGGTTGCAAGTTTGATAAACAAATATTAAGGTCATGCATGTAATGGTTGCAAGATTGATAAAAAAGTGTAAAATTAATATTCCTAAATGACAATTTCAACAAGAAATACCATCATTGAAGAGTACTCCTAGAGATAAGAAACATAAAATCTTTCTAAGAGAAAGATGTGTTATCATCGACAATGCATTAGAGCATAAATGTATGTGAATGTACTAAATAATGCAACAAAATCAAATGTCTTGGATATTTTTCTTGGAAAACTTTATTTTGAAGCAATAAGGAATTCATGAATCTAGCCCTTAGATGACTATCAACACATTTAGAAAGAAATTCTATAGGATGCAAAAGTGACTCTTTCCCCCAATGTTTCCTTAATAATCACAAAAGTTAATCAAACTATTGTACAAATAAAATATGTTCTTGGTTCGTCGACAAATAAGTTCCAATCAAATCTCCATTTCAATTAAATCACTCTAATGGGTATTTGCTAAAAATTTATCAAGGGGACTTTTGGAATTTTGAAAAAAAAAACTACATGTCCCCTTTGATAAGATTTACATTTTAGTTAATTTTTTAGATGTTATTATAATGGCATCATCCTCAAGGTTTTTTTGTATGGCATCATAATTAAGGTATTTCATTTTATTGTTGTTTATATAATGTATTTATTTTGGAAAAAAAAAATATTTGGTCAACTAAAAAATTAATTAAATCGCACACTAGTTTAAGAAAATTATATAGTAGGGCAAACATGACTAAGCGCTATACCTTGTTGCAGTCTCACAAAACTCATGTAAAAGAAAGATATGATGACATGTATTTACATTGACAAGAGGACTCATAACAAGATCTTTCTAAAGAAGAGAAATATATTCCTCAAATAAACAACATTTTGAAATATGCTTAGAAAGAAAAACACTTCATCAATATTGACCTCATGTCAAGATAGAAAGAAGTGCCTCTTGAATATTCCTAAATTCTAAAGTATGCCTCCCAATTAAGGACATATTCAAGTGATTAATTGCATACCCTTCAAGTTAGCCAATGCACTCGTAAAAGTTAATGAAATATAAAAATGACATCTTGCACACTTTCAAAGAGACATTTCTAATTATCCATTTTGATGATATACTCAATTAACATAGGACATAAGAATAATATCCAAATCATGTTGCACAATTTGGAGACATCTTGTTAAAATTGATTGAAGATTGAAGAGTTCAAGAGACAAGAGTTAAAATGACACATAATGGAAATGTGTAGCTATTAAAAAATCTTTGATTTGGATACTACCTATTCTAAGAATGACATCTCTCTACCTTCGAAAATCCTCAACTTTTATCTTAAATTGGTTATTTTTCTAGTTTTTGATTTAAAAGTATAGGATTTATCCATTTTTGTATGTTTATCTTCAATGCATAAACTTAGTCATCCTTTATGTGATTCTTAACTCCATTTCATACATTATAAATTTATTCATTCTTTATTCTCATCTCAAATGTCTAATACTAGTGATATTTAACACACCTTTAGAAAATTGTCATTGATATTAGAGGAGACATGTTCTACTAGTCAAACTCATTGATAAAATAGGTAATAAATTATGAGATTCTTCAAGAATACATATGTCCATAGAATAATCAAAAAATTGAGTAGTTTACCTTCCTCAATGCAAATAATATGTGAAAAATACTTTAACATTAAAAATATGGCATATATGTAATTGGGTGCCCTTAAATATTAGCACACATAACTAAATCAAAAAAATTATTACTTGTTCAACCAAAGATTAAAATAATAATGTGCAAAAATTGAGCAGAATTTGAATTTAACTTTAAAATAATTAATGAAGTCCACGAAAATGGAAAATACATTAGATATGAAAATTTCCATATCTAAATGTATATCACTTATATCAATGTTTAAGCACAAAGAAATCTAATATAAATAAAGTCTTGAATAATAATCTTCTCTATGAGCTTAATGTAACCTTTACCTTTTATTAGACATGGAGCATAATTTCCAAACCTAACACTATTTCCATTATGCTGAGTTAAGGTAGTGAACTTACCTTTATCTCCTATCATGTGATGGGATCATCCACTATCAATGATCCATTTTTCATTATTGTTTACATAGGTTACAATTGATGTTGCCTCATCTTCATCACACTCATCCTTCATAGCAACATAGACTACTTCATCATCATTTTTATCTGAATCATCTTCTTCAACAAGGTAGCACTTCTTGCCTTTGTCTTTGTAATCTTTGTCATCATCTTCTTTTTTGTTCTTATACTTGTTTCCTTCTCTATAGTTATTCTTTTGTGTGCATCTTTCTGCAATATGACCAACTTCATTTCAATTAAAACAAATGATAGGTAGCTTACCTTTGAATTTACCTTTGCCTCTATGAAATCTTCTAGCTAGCAGTGCTTCCAATTGTTCAAAATCTTCTTTATTTCTATTCCTATCATTGGATGCATATTTTATCTTTCTTTTCTTCTTCTTTGGTTTTACTTCTTTAGAGTCTTTCAACAATAGCTTGGTCTCAAAAGTAGATTCAAGACTCTTAGGTTTGTAGTTGTCAAAATTGGATAGTTCAAATGTAGTGAGTCATCCTACAAAACCTTCACGAGTTAGTTTGTTTCCTAGAATGCATTTTAGTTCCTGTATAGCAGATAGTCTAATAGCATAGACAAGTAATAATATTCTTAAGAATTTACATAGAATAGTTTCATTATCAATGTGACCAGTTGCACTTCTGATTGCACTTACAACCTCTTTTAGTCTAGAAACATATTGAGCAAATTTTTCACCTTTTTCCATTCTCATTGTCATACTTTCCTTTGAGGCTTTATAACTTGGCTCTTTGGAAATTTTTATCTCCTCCATAAATAGTTGATATAGCATCCCACATCTTGAATGTAGTGTTATATCCCTTAATATCATGCAATCTCCAACATTGCTTGATTATGCTTCTTCTTTTTCTTCATATATTTAGCAATAGGCACACTGGCTAGATCAACATGTTCCACTATAATTGAGGTTTGTGCATGGTCACTTATTTCTCCAAGCTGAAGCTTCATTAGACTATACCATGTAGCGAAGTTGTCTCTATTGAGCTTGGGAACTTCTCTCTTAGACATCTTGATCTTTATGCTTCTAGTACCTTGAAACTAAGTTACCAAATAGCTTTGATACCAATTGTTAGAATCACTTTAGAATAACTATGGGGAGGGGATGTGTGAATTAGTTATTCAAGGTCCTAATGTCCTAATAAAACTTTTCACTTAGCATAGTGAACCGATTAAACTATTCAAGCATCCAAGCTAACTATTCAAACTTGAAAGTTATTGATAAATCAATATGGAACAATGAACATGAAAGTGCAACACACATACAATAGTGATTTAATATGGAAACCCAATTTGGGAAAAACTAGTAGTAACATGCTACTCCTTTCTCACTCTTCTAAAGTGATGTCCTGTGAAAGACCAACCCTATTAAAGGTTACAACACACACTACTAAGTGTTACCCGATTAAAGGATTTCATTCACTGTATTAGAAGTGAGCTTACTTAAACGACTTTGGATCATTCACATGGAATTTCACCATGTTAAAGGATTTCTCAATGGCTATTAGGAAAACTCAAGTCCATAGGATTTTACCCAAATTGATATGATTGCTAGAATGTAACAATAAGGGTTGTTGATCTAATATCACTTACAACTTATCATGCTAGTTTTAGATCTTAGTTCAGTCCACAATTATGCTTGGCTTTTAGTATTCTACATTTCTAATAGCTTGCTCACTCTTCAAGCTTCTATCTATTTAAGTCTCTTGCTCACTATACCAATTCAGTCACACCTATGGTCACTTGTCGAAGAAGAGTCTTTGTACTCTTTTCTTCCTTGGTTGTCTCTTACCTTCTCAGTGCCTTCTTCTTTGACACCACACACTCTACACTTATCTTCATGATGAGTCATTCCTTAAATAGGAATTTAGAATAATTTTCTTGCTCTATTTTCCCTCGTCCAAATTAGGGTTTGAATAGATTAGGTAAGATACAATGTATATGTACCTTATCTTCTTCCTTCTAGAAATTTCATGTAGAATCTACTTAGAATTGCCTAAAAATAGTTTACTTCAAAGTTTGTACCACCAGCTCATTATCCTTATCTTCCACCCGGTTCACAAAATTTAATGTAATAAGGTTGTCAGCTCAAATTTGGTGAATCTTTGACTTTTCAAATAGTAAAGCTGCTCGACACTATTATCCTTCTAATGCTTGACACATACTATGTTGCTCAACACCTATTACATTTTCACTCAGCATCAACTATAATTAACTAATGCTCGACACCTATTGCATTTTCACTCAGCACCTGAACCTGCTTGGCACAAAAAAATTTACTTGGCACACACTAGATTTTTCTTTTTCTTAGCACTAACTAATTTTTAGCTTGGCATGAACTAACTTTTCTCGGCTCCCACTATCAACTTTTGTCAAGCATTGCAGATAGTCTTACTATAACCTGTTCTTCTAAAATTTCTAACTGCAGCCAACCTTTGTTTCTTCAAGTAGGTTATCAATACACCATTCCAGTGTCTTAACTGATCCTTGTACTTCATTACATAATCATAACTCAACCTTTCCTCAAGGTGTTGTTGTTACATCTTATTGATTAAATCCTCTTCATCAATCAACTAAGTGATAGTACTTAGATCTTATAAGAAATTATCTCTCCAACAAATGGTAGGTTTGACATCAATGACAAAAAAATGATTGAAAACATTCTTCTTCAATAATCTCCCTTATTAACAATGATTTTTTTCAACTGGATTTCAACAAAATTGCTCACATCTACCTTTTTATAATAATAGGTAATGGAGTGCAAGTCATGTAAATAGGTATTAAAACATAATTGGTTACAATGCATTACAATGGATTATGCCATCTAAAATAGTTTGTTCTTTCAGGGTATTTTTGAAATATAATATAATGATGGTATCTTCAATCTCAATAATAAAATGTTAAACTATTTTAGACTTTTTTTTTTGCATTAAGCAATACTCTTCAAATCATATTAAAAATATATTAATTTTACAAAGTATTTATTGTATGTATATTATATGCCCTAATTCATTTTAAAATTAAATGCTATATTGTAAAATGAGAAATAATGAAAATGGCTAGTTAGCTTTGCAAATGAAGAATGATTTCATTAATTAAAAAAATAGATCCTACCTATTCTAAGAATGGCATCTCTCTATCTTTTCAAATACTTAAATTTTATCTTAAATTGGTTGTTTTCCTTGAATTCAATCTATAATAATAGGTCTTTTCCATTGTTGTGTATTTATCTTTTATAAATAAACTCAACCATCCTTCATATGGCTCTTTGCTCTATTTCTTGCATGATTAATTTATTCATTTTTCTTTTTCATTCTATATATCTAAGACTAGTGATATTTGAATACCTATTTAGAAAATTATCATTGATATTAAAAGGGCGCATTTTCTATTAGTTAAACTTATTGAAAAAATAGGTAAAGAATTATGATACTTTTGAAGAATACATGTGCTTATAGGGTAATCGTGAATATCTAGATTTTGTATTTATACAAAATTGAGGAAAAGTAGGTATATAATTATGATACTCTTCAAGAATGCATATGCTTATATGATAATCATAAAGATCTAGACTTTATAACTACACAAAATTGAGGAGTTTTTCTCCCTTAATTCAAATAGTTTGTGAACAATGGCTACAGTTAAAAAGATATTGCATAAATGTAAGTACGTGCCCTCAAATATTAGCACATAAAACTAAATGACAAAAAAAATTAATTGTTCAACCAAAGATAAAAATGATAATGTGCAAAAACTGACTAACATTAGAATTTATCATCTATATAATTAATGATTAGGTTCATGACAATGGAAAATACATTGGATATGCAAATTTTCAAATCAAGATAGATAACACTAATGTTAAGGTTGACATACAAAGAAATTTAGTAAATACAAGTCTTCAATGATTATATTGGATTACAATGTATAAGAATAAATTAAGAGATAAATGATAGGGTTTAATTTTACACAAGATTATGTCATTATTTTTTAATATTAATCTATTCTATGAAAATAAATAGAAAATCTAATAAAAGAAAAAAAAAATGTATACAAAATTTTACAATCACATATTTCTCCAATTAAAATATGAAATGATTAATATTATAAAAATGTTGACATTATATAATTAATGAGCCTAAAAGTAAATTAAATATACATCTTATTATGTTGTCAATTTCAAATGTGAAATAAATTATCTCAAAATATTCTACATATCATAGGTATTGTTCAGCTGTTATTTTGCATGATGCTTAATGGGAGGAATGCTTTCGAATTCCTTTCTTGAAAAGTTGATCTAGGATCAACTCCAAGGTTTCAGGTGATATTGTAACCTACTAGAATCGACTTAGTTGAAGATAAATGTATTTTTTCATAGGGTGGCCTTTGTTGGTTATAAAAACTTTGGATAAGATGTAGAATTCGTTTCCTATTTCAAAAGAGTAAAACACATAAAAAGAAATATATTTTTCTATTTCTCTATTTTTTAATGAATTTTATTTAACAATGGGACTATATTAACTCCTAACATAACCAAGTGTTTTTAAAAAAAAATAGTGAAGATAGGGTAACAAGAAGTTTAAGCAAATAACTTGAACAGTAAATTCCTAATAGACATAAACTATGAAAACAACATGTCTATGAATCAAGTCTTTGAAAAGATTGGTAGGTAACCAATCAAAGTAGGAGAAAAACTTCCTTAATTCCATTGATGAAATTTTTGATGGGAATTCAGTAACCGTAAGATGTTTCACTTTTCATAAAAATTGCAAGGCCATGGAAAGTGCACTCATGTGAGACAAAAAACTATGTAGGAAAAATATAGATGATCTCTTCTCAAACTAAGTATGTTAGTGGAATTTTTAAAACCATAACATACACCAAAATTAAATGGTTCCACAATCAAAATAATGCAATAAAACGGTTGCCTCAATTACACTTTATGAACAAACATTTACAAAATATAACACACTTACACAAGCATTACTAAACTCCAAATGCGAGCACCAAAAGCATATATTATTGCATCAAAATAATAGCTTGGAATACATATTACCTTCCTAAATTTATAAGAAATCTTCTCCTCAATTTTTGTTGAGAATAAGAGATATCTATATGCAGTCATATGCTTCTAAACTAATAAAACAAATCTATTTATGTACAAACTGACTCTCTAACTAGTGCTTAGTAGGAGTCCTTCCATATTTATATCATTAATTGGATACATGAGCCTTTACATGTCTTGAAACAAAGAAATCATGAAAAAATAAGAAAGAGAAAGCCATTAGATGATATAGGAGTGTCTGGAAGAGCCAAAAATAGAAGCTCCATCTTCACTAGGTGTATGTAGGAGTTAAATTACTATCAAAATGTATTTTTGATGCATGGAAAGCTCTAAATTTTGAATTGGTAGTTAATTTTTGGCACACCTCCCCATTCTTCAAAAATCTTCCAAAACACCACAAAAAACATGCACCTTTGAAAAAGTGCACTTGGTGCACCTACACACCTAGGAAGCAGGTTAAAAAAATGCAAAATTTCACCAAGTGTCAAAACTGAAATTCAGGCTATTGGGTTTTGTTCCCATTTATACCAAAGCTATATTTGGGTAATTGCCCTTGAATTTCTCGATAATCTTAGTAACTTGAGCTGTATCTAGAAAATCTAAGGCTTCATACTTATCCTTCAGTTTTTGCCTATGGTTTCCCACCTCAATGCGAATCTCAGCAAAATCTTTGAGTTTCACATCCAACTCTAATAATGCTTTTACCATTTTGAATGCTTCTCTGATGTCATCATCATTAGCGGCTTCTTCAAAAGTATTCCAAAATTTCTCAACTATTACTTCTATAGTTATCAATTTGTCCCTTGAATCATGTTCAAAAATGTCTAAATAGGCATCTTTATAATGTTTCTCTGCCTCCAAAATTTGTTCTTGGGTTTGATCCTTAAGTTTATGAATCTCCACTTGTAATGTTTCCATTACTTTATTGCCATCCACAATCTTCTCTATCTAATAATCAATTTTATCTAACTACTCTACTATATATACTTCCATTAACATTCAATACCTTTAGCCTTTGATTGACCGTACTGCTTGCAAGTCCTTGCCCATAGGTATGTAATTCAACCATCAAACCAAAATCTTGACTCAAAATGGCCACTAGCCTATCAACATTATCCTGCATATGATGTAGTAGCTTAAGATTTCCATGTATAATCTGTACACTTTTTTCTTCAAAACTTTCTCTCCATTGTTGGCAAGCTTTCAAAAATGGGTCTAATTGTATTGTACCCTTATCCCTTCTCTCTAGTGTTGCGTTCAAAGTTTCCTCAGGATTTGCAGCATCTAAAGGACCAAAAACTTCATTTAGATATCCTTTTAGGATATCATTCTATCTCCAAAGTGTTATATATTCTACCCCATCCTATTCTAAGTGCCTAAACACTTCTTTAATTCCCATTGTCACCATCAAATTAGTCATGTCCAATGTATGTTTTACAAGCATGACTTCCTTGATCTGGTAATATCTTGGAGTCAATTATTCAACATGTGCATGTAGAGGAGGGATAGCCACATGAGAAAATAAGTCATGGTTCTGATCACACATAAAAAAGGCTAATACATGTGCATCCTTTGCCGGTGACTCAAGTTTCCTAAGAACTTCAATTAATTCTATCCTATCCTCTTCCCTAGTAGGTAATTGTTGCCTCTTATTTCTTATCACCTCTTTTCTTAGCAATCTTGGGATATGCTCCATCAGAGATTTTTCTTTTGATGATGAAGGATTTTTCTCTGCTATGATCTTTCCCTTATCTCCCCCCTCTCAAGTCTTCTCCTTCTATGAGAGATTCACACTGGGAGTCTCTATATTCATGCCGTCCATAGTTCTCACCCATTTGTCTTTGGAAGCCTGTTGAGGGTACTCACATATTTTCCCTTCCTCTAACACTTCATCAGTGGGTATTTGTTGTTGATCTTCCTCCTGTTTAGCTCAAACTTTTCTTTCTTCATTTTTCTAAGGTAAAGGTGTAGCCAATCCTTTATCCACACAAAATGTAACTTGAATGGGTGATGATGGAGCTACTTCAGGCCCTTGTGGCTCAGGAGGCAACTGACTCCAATGCTCCTAGTGAGGTTGATTAGTTGGATTATCTCTTTTTTCTTCCACCAATTCAGTTGCAATTGGCATAAAATCAAAATTTGATATCTTGAAGACATCAATCCCTTCACCCTCCTGCTCATCTATCCATTTTTTCATTTCATCCTCAAAGGTTGTAGATTGAATGGGCTACCTAGGAATTGATGGTGGTGTAATTGTGGAGCTTCTTCTCCATTTTGACTCTATGGCTCTAGCAAGATGGGTCCTCTAGTTCAGAGGAAGGTTATCTTCCTTATCTGCATCATCATCTTCTTCCTCCCCTTCTTTTGGGATAACTTCTGAGACTGATGGGAAAGGAATAAATCTCCTAATCACCTTTTGTCTCCTCTTGATTAGATTCTTAGTCTTTCTTCTCTTAGGAGAGGAAGAGGGGGCTTGTACCTCTTATTGAGGTGGAGACACCAATTGCACTTTAGCTTCAAATTCTCCTTGGCCTTGTTCAGTTAGCAGTACTTAGGGTTTGTCCTAGGTCTATGTAGCTTCAATATTTTATAACCCTTGTACATTTTCTTCCCCTGGCTATGGAGGTGCTTGAGTTTCTTCCTTATTTGGCTTAGCTTGTTGAGGAAAATTTATCTTCCTCTTACCTATAGCTTTCTAAGCCCTATAATATCCAAATTTTTTGTCAAGTTGGTGCACTATTTCTGGCGTCACATGGGACTAAGCTATAAATATAAGCATTGTAACCTTAAATCCTCAACCTCTTGCTAGGAGTGCTTGAGCATGGAAGACTACTACTTGAGAAATTGGATGCAAATTGAAATGTTTTTTGATCCAATCGTTTGTCAGTTTGATAATGTGCCCTGCCCTATGATTCATATCTAAGTATTCCTCTTTGTTAATCTTAGCATTCATAATAATTCGATCACCAATCTTGTCCCTATTAAATAATGGAACAAGAACATCCTCAATATTCTCTTGTGCTATCTTCAAAGGAACCTTTATCCTCAAAGAAATCCCTTCGAGATAGAGATTCATCCTACAACAACCACTTATATAGATATCATACTCATCTACTACGTTCATCTAGTGATCCTCAATTGCATCTTCATGCTAAAATGTCTTTCCAACTAGATGTTGCACTCTCCCAAAGTTATCAAAATAAGGGGGAGGAGATCTATATTTCTCCAAAGGATATTAATCCCACTCAAGCTCAAATGATAGAATATCTTGTTTTTGGACCACATTGAATAGTCCTATAGTGATAGGCCATACCCATGCTATTTTGTGTTGCTTTTGTACTTTGTCTTATGCAGACAAGAGTTTTCGAGCAAACTCAAACAATATAAGTCTATCACTTGGGTACCTAGGGAGTTTCTTGGGATTGATCATTATACCTGCTACCATCAAATAGGTGAATGTTTGATACTAGATGTAACAGGCTCCAACCTCTGAAATCTTTTTCGCTGCCTCCTCTAACATCCTCTTAACATAATCTTGCTCAATGAACTAGATGATTATTAATATAAATGCATCATTCACTATACTATATTCCTTCCTATGTTCTGGAAGCTTCTTCAGTACTAGTTCTCACTAAGAATGGAATCCCAATCAATTGGCATCTTTGTCATCTTGATAGTTTCAATAAAATGCACTATCCATATGTTCAAGTGTCCTAATGCTAGCAAACCCATGACTCTACTCAAGAGTATTATAGAATATCCAATATCTTCTTTCATGTAGCCCCTTGTCATGTCCACTTTTCCTACTTGATGTCCTAGAGGAATCTTCTCAATAAGGTATGAGAACTAAATGATTTCAAATGCATCATCTACATGTTCCTTGTACCATCTTTTTTCTTAGTGATAGGTTAATCTGATGAACTGATCTGCCCTCAAAAGATGGAACACCTTTTCTATGTTCTTGGGTTAAAGATGTAGGATGATTTCTCCCATTATGATCTTCATGACCATTTCTTCAGAAACATAATTCTTAATGAGTTTCATAATCATCTCTGAGGACTGTATCGATGTTGGGTGTGATGCTACATTGACAAGTCCTAATTAGATTAGAGTGAATATTAATGATGACCTATTCATAGGCTTGTTTCACAATACCAAGAATGCATTCCAATTTGTATGACCCAATTCAGTGTCCCAAATCTCTGAATAATTGTCTTGAAAGCATGACTTGGTTAGAATGCCTTGAAGCTTGAACACCATGATTTTTGGGACCATCTTTGTAGCAAGGGAGGATGATGAAGAAGCCATTGAATTTGCACAAAAATAATGTCTATTTTTTTGGAGTTGAAGAAAAATTGATAAATCAAACTCTAATACAAACACAAACAAAACTTATAGGACCTAATTGCTCAAAAAATCTAAAAAACCTAATTTTATCCCTTATATGTAGAAAAGGGCACACTTGTCACACCTTTGAAGTGCACTTGTCCCTTGATTAAGCTTTTTTTTAAATATGGGGTGCATAGATGCACACCCTATATACACTTTGGCACAAAAGGGTGTGCATTTAGTGCACCTTATGGGGGGTGCATTTACCTATGTGAGTCATGTTTTTCATTTAAGGGTGTGCAGTAGCGCACCTAATTAGGTGCACTATTGTGTGTCTTAAATTGGTGTTTTGTTTATATTTTTTAAAGTTTCTTAAATTTTTTAGTTTTTAAGGCTTTATTACATGGTAAAAGGTGTGTAGCTGCACACCTTAAGTTGGTGTTTTAATATTTTATATGAGTGAGTGCAAGTGAAAGGGGGTGAGATGGCACAACAACACACCTACTAGAGTTTTTCTTGTGTGGGTATAGGAGTTAGAAGAAGAAAATGAAGAGTGAAGAGGGTAGGGGATCCCTAGGTTTTATAGACCTAGGTCCCAGTGCACCCTTTGGTGTTGTGTAGCTATGTAGGTGCACATTACCAAGGGGGAATACTTTTATCAATGTTTGGTGCACTAGAGCACCTAATGAGGTGCATTGGTGTGTCATTTTTCTTTACGAATATGACTTATCCCCTAGAATAATGATTTCTATGATCTAGGTTTTTGATCTAAGACCTGGATTTGACCAAAAATACTAGATAAAACCCTAAAAAGGACTCAGACCCTTGATTAGGGATCTAGAAAGCCCAAAATAAAGTAGGGGGTCGCCATTTCTAACTGAAATGGAGCATGCATTGTGAAATCACAATAGGTATCACAATATGAAAATTATTTTTTGGCCTTGCAATATAGTATTTGCTACAAAATATCACACATAAACATTATTGTTATCTATTTGGCTAGACAAGAAATTAAAAATATATATAGAAAAACCTAGGAAGTAGATATAGAAAATCCTTTGTTGTTCCTTGAACCAGCCATATTTGTACCTCTTGTATTGTCAATAAAAGGTGAGATGTCTATTAGTAATTGAGGATAATTAGAGGTATGAAGAAAGGAACCTCTAATTTTATGTAGTTTTTCAAGTATCTCAATCATATTAGGTTGTTGTGCAGGTGACTTCCTCATGCAAAACAACCCAATTTGTATAAATAAGGTAAGGCATTCTATTATGATTGATGTTTCTATATCATGGGCATCTATAATAAAATAATTGTCCTCCACATGTAATATTTTATTAAGAAAATGTATTTCTATCCATTTGTTTAGATTGAGTCCTTCGATTAACATATCATTTGTTGATCTCCTCCTTATCAATAGTTCTAGAATTAGAACTCCATAACTATATACATATCCCTTTGTAGTAGGCTTTTCTCCTATTATGTACTCTATAAGAATAGATAAATCATATTGAAGAGGGTTAATTTATTTGTAGCATTTGATAGTTTATAAGATCAAGTAAACTAACAAAATGCATAATACAATAATGAGAAATCTATACAAGTGGAGAAATATAGCTTATAGACCCTTTAAGTGCATCTTTAGAAGTCAAAGAATCTATTATTTTGCCAAAAATAATACTAGAAATGCCAAAATTAGCTATATATGTAGTCATGTCATCTCCCAATAAGACATTATTGGGCCTGAGCTCACAGTGAATCACTTGAACACAGAAATAATGATGTAGATATGTCATGTCCTTTGCATATCTATTTATGTCCTTATAAAATCACTCAAATTCAATCTACATCCAACACCTTTTGAATTATATAGTCATCTCTCTAAATTTCCATTTGAAATGAATGCAAGAATTGAGGCTTTAAAATCAAGATTGGAGCATATTGAAATAATTTTAGTTAGATTGTGGTGTCAAACCCTCTTTAATAAATTCCATTCTTAGTTGAAACTGTGATGAGCATTTTCATATTTTGAATTGAGATAGCAACAAGATTTGTAGCATTCTTTAGAATCCCTTTATAAATTGGCACAAAGCTACTAGTTCCTAAAAGATTTTCATCACTAGATCCACTAGTTCCATCTACAAGTTCCTCGTATGAAATATTTGGAGGCCATACTACAAAAATAGGAATAATCAACTTTTTGGGATTGATGGTTGCTTGTGATTGGAATAATAGCATGGCACTAAGTTTATTTATCACCATGTAGGCTAAGATTTGCCATAATTTTTGAGGCATCGAGTATTGAAAAATATCATCCCTTTAGGACCTCTCTAGTTAACCTATTGGAAGGGAGATTGATATGTTGGAGAATTGATGTAGTACCTAAGTACTTATTTACAATAATGCATTCTATAGAAGGAAAACATATAGAAAAATACAAAAGCAATAATCATATTTTGAAGCTTGAATCTCTTCCGTTAACCAAACTCCTTCTAAAATTCTTTTCTACTTCTTAAACAACTTAAAAACTCTCTAAATTTGAAAAAAATAGAAAATTACCTTTTTTCAGAGATTATAACAAATCTTCTATTTTGTCATTTTAGGTAACCTTTGAAATTAACTCCTAAAAAGATGAAAATAAAATTGGGCTTTCCTTAAGGTATGACAACTTGACATGCCAACTAAAATTCAAATTTGGAAATGTCCATTCGAAGTTATTAATTTTTTTTTTTCCTTAGAAAAAGATAAAAATTATGAAAATGGAGTTTTGGGGGTCTAAACAGATTTTCTAGGATCTAAAAAGTAAATTATTCTAGACATATTGGAGAAAATCTTGATTGTTGGCCTATTAAAATCCTCCTTCTGAAACCACTATAAAAATTTGAGAGAAAATCTAGGTCTGAGTCAAAAGTTACTGCTTGTCAAGAATTTTGGCAATCTTTTCCTTCTTATTGGGAAGGTGATGTTGCCAATCTAGTCCCCATACATCATTTGTATTTGGAACATATCCATGGAATGTGTATAAATCAAAAACACTAAAAATATGGGAGATGTCAATATTTTCTGTTAAGCTAACCTCATAAGCATTATCATTAAGCTTTTTGATGATTTTGCAAGGCCTAATCTCTTTTAGACTTCAATTTATGATATGTTCCTGTAGGAAACCATTCACACCTCAAGTGAACCATCACCAAGTCACCTATAGAATTTTTTTTTTGTCTTTGAGTAGCATCTGTAGAAATCTTGTAACTCGCATTACTATGTTCTAACTTTTATTTGACATCTTGTTGGAGCTAGTGAAGGTGTTCAACAAAGGCAACTCCATCATCACTAATATTGTATCCCAAGGGAAGTGACACAAGATCTATAACACCTTGAGGGCTTTCACCATAGATAATTTTAAACAAAGCTTTAATAGTGGATCTGTTAACAAAACTATTGTAGGAAAAAAATTCTTGGGGTAATGCCAAGTCCCACTATTTAGGCTTCTCACCCACAATGCAATGTAATAGATCACCAAACTATGATTGAATACATTTTTTTTCCTATTAGTTTGAGGATGATAGGCACTACTAAAATGTAAAATTGTTCCTAATTTTCTCCACAAAGTCCTCAAAAAATAACCCAACAACTTAGTATCTCTATTAGAGGTAATGGTCTTTGGAAGACCATGTAAACAGACAACTTCTAAGAAGAATAGTTTTTATATTCTAGTTGCATCATTGTTCTTTCTACAAGAAATAAAGTTGAAATTTTTTAAAAATCAATCAACAAACAAAAAAATAGAATCATTACCTCACTGAGTGTGCAGGAGGCCAATGAAAAAGCCATACTCAAGTCAGTCCACAATTTAATGGGTATTGGTAAAAGGATGTAGAATCCGGTATTTTGTGAATGTCCTCTAGAAACTTGATAGATTCTACACATTTCCACATATTTAGTGATTTACCTCTTTATCTTTGGCCAATAAAACTTTTCTTTAACCAAGTTTATTATTTTTTCCTTTCCAATGTGTCCATCTAGTCCACCATTGTGAAATTCCCTAATAATGTTTTCCCGCATAGATCCTTCTAGTATACATAGTTGTTTACTTTCATAAAATAGTCACCTTTCACATGATCCAACTTATTATAAGATGAAGCCTTTAGGGATTCTACAATTTCCCAAAAATCATCATCAATTTAGTAGCATCAAAACTAGTGACCTATGTTTCCATTGTGGTTAATAGTGTAGCACACTGCCTCAAGGCATCAAGAACCTAATTTTATTTTCCACACTTATGTTTCAAAAAAAAGGTATATCTTGGTCAAAAATATATGTTGGAAATATGGTCAGATAGATGTATTGATTTTTACCATTTATGGAAACATGTCTCAACATTTCATTTATGCATTTAAAGATAGAAAATTGTCTAAGTGTTAGACGACTTTCAACAGCATAAAGAACATATGTGATGTGTAAGAATAAATCATTGAGAGTTATCTTATTTATGGTTAATGGAAAATCCATAAAATTTTCATGATGATGTGTACCAATGCTGAGGTGTGTACAAACAATACAATGTGAGTTATGATTGAAATACTAGTTTAGGTATTAACATTACCAAACATAGCATAGTAGAGAATTGGATTGTATGACTTAAGGAATTATTTTGATTAAAAAATAACTACTAAGTTGTTATGAGAAGACTATGTGGATATTATTCCATAAGTTATTTTATACTATGTCAAGCATGTGAATACATGAAGGCTAACTAAGCAAAGAATTATGAAAATGTAAGGTATAAGTAAAGATCTTATCTTGTGAAGATAAGTGTGTTGTGCAATAGAAAGAAGTGTGTGATATATGATGTACTATGCAACATATGATCTATACAATAGTTTTGGTTGATGATATACAAACTACATCTAATATATGATCAGAGCAAGTGTAAAATAAAATAGACAAAAAGTATTGTATGTACATCTACTCTTGTGAAGAATTGAATTGTATAATTATATGTTAGGGCAGTGGGCTCTTCTTGTATAAATTGAATTTGTTCTACCAACTCCTAACAAGGTCTAGTCCTCTAAGAAGGACTTGAGACACTATAAGTACTTCATAGACTCCTAATAGGTTCAATATCCTTAATAGGATCATATTGTTTAGTGAATCATCTAGTGGGTATCATTCCCACCAAATTTTTCCATTGGCTAGGGTTTCCCTAGCTAACAAATAATGGTGTTATGAGTTCTCTTTGTGTATGGTTATATTTAATATTTAGCGTTGTTGGTTTACTTTCATATGCAAGCTATAAAGAAATTTAAAATATTTAGCTGTGGGAAAAATTTTGTAGAATATTAATTCATCACCACCCCCTCCCCCATTTCTTAGTATTATCTATTTCTAACAATTGGTACAAAGAAAGGTTTCTCAGAAGAAGTTTAAAATCTTAAGTAAGATCCCTAAAGGTATGGAATAGTCGAAGAAAAAACTTGAAGAAGCTCTTGAGAAAACTTACGTCTTAATGAAATAAGAGATAACCTAGAAGATAGATATGAAGATTCAAAAGTTTTCATTGCGAAACTAAAAGAAAAGATTGATGATCTAAAATTTGACAAGGAATAAATTGCATAGACTAGTGAAAATGATGAAGTAGGAAATCTCTTGAAAGAAAATGAGATTTTGAAACATGAACTAAAAATCATTGAACTTGAGTCTTAAGAAAACTGGTGGAAAAAGTGAACCTAAACTAAAAACTAAGAATGCAGAACTTAGATCCTATTTAAGTCAAGTTACATCTGAACTAGATATTATCAAGATTGAACATGAAGAATTACAAAAGTATAATATCATTTTGAAAGGAGAATTAACACAAGCCTAGTAACAATTAGAGAAACTTTATTCTAGTAGTGAGAAGATAGATCAACAGATATTTCACCAAAAACCTTACGACAAGACAAGAATTGGATATCTGATTAGAGAGAAATCAACTAAAAAAGTTGAAATAAGCAGGGAACAAGATTCAAATATTGAATCCCCTAAGGAATCTAATTTGAGTGAGGTAGAATCAAGCACATCTTCTAAAGTATCAAAGGAATTAGAACTAATTGATTTGTCAGCAAAACATGATGAACCTCAGAAAATAGAGAAAGTTGATAAATCTAGGCAAGACGAACCACCTGAGGAAGTAATATGTGTGTCCAGAGGTAGATGCTTCAAATGTATTGAGGTTAGACACATGAAAAGAGATTACATAGGTAAGTATTTTAAACTTATTACTAATTTCTATTGTTATAAATGTTAGAGTAATTATTTGTTCTAACTCATTAATTAAATTACTTTGATTTAATTAATTAAGTTGCCTATTACTCTAGTTTGTTTAAGCTATCTTGTAGGTGCATATAATTAATATTCTATTAATTATATTGTGCAAGCCTAGCTTTTTTAGGATTTAGTTTCCCTTTTCGAGTTTCGTGATTCATTTATAAGGATTCACCTCTTTGTATTTTATTCATTCACTTATTGGATTATATGAGATATTGCTCTTTGCATGTCCATAAGATGGATCTGGCTTTTTGGCCTCTGTGATTTTTCCTTCCCTCTGTTCTTTTCTTTATTCATGTGACAAGGTTATGCATGCAGGTGTTCTTGGGAGATTAGTTTTTCACCTAATCTAACATGGTATTAGAGCAAGCTTGCCACTCGCTGTTCATGGTTTGTTGAAGCATTTCAGAAGCTTCTTTTTTCAAGGGTTTCAGAAGCTTTTTATGTGGATTTAGGGGGGACCTTTTTTTTTGGTCACTTTGGGCTCAAACAGAGATCACCGTTGCACTCAGAGCACCCAAAAACCCCAAAATCCATATAAAATTTGTCCATTTTGGACACCATTGGTTTGGGAGGCCAAAAAAATTTATTCGACAGGGCCATACGACCCCTTGCACGCGTTATGAGGCAAAAATTTCAAAAAAAAATGCAAAAATATATTTGCAGCTTGTTTTTTTCTGTTGTGGTTATCTGGCCACTAGCGGCTCTACTGCAGTTACCGCAACGGTCACCACTGGTGGCCTGCTTAGCGGCCACCGCTAGCGGCTCCGCCTGTGGTTTTGCTGTGGCTTTGCCGAAGCGGACCTCCACCCTCCGCGACCATAGCTTCATCGCCCAGCACCGCTCTGCCACCACCCCTATGGTGGTGCAATTTTTTACAAGTTTTTTATTTTTTTATTTTTTTTATTAAAAAAATAATTTTTTCTTGCATCCGGAGGCCTTGGAGGTTTTTTTCTCCATAACTTGAGCATACGGACGTATTCTTTCAATCTAAAAAATGTGTCAGAAAGCTGGTTCCTAGAGGGAGATGTTGGTATAGGTGTTTTTGGGTTTGGATGCATTTTGGTTGCCTATTTTGGCAGTCAAAGCCAGATATTTTGTTTTGCACTCCGGGAGGTGATTCTTGAGCTTCCAATCTCTGATTTTGGACTTCTTTATATTGATGGAAAGCTCTTTTTGTGCTCTTCCTAGCGATGCTGGTTTTTGTTCCAGATTCTATTCTAGGCACATCCTATTCAGTCTTTTGCATTTAAGCATTTTGGTGGATATCTTGTTTGTTTTAGGTCTGGAGATCGATTTTGTTGCTTCAGTTGCTTCGTTTTGGGCTCTACCTTCTGTTGTTTCAGCCTTATGTTTTTTTTATCATTATTTATATTCATTGTAAGCATCTTTATGCAACGTACTGAGATAAAGTGCCACTCTTGTGTTTCGGGATCCTTTTCATCATTGTCATTCGTTGTACTCGCAATATTTTATAAAGTGCCATGGGGGGTGATAGTTGTTTGCTACTTATAGCCCTCTTTCTCTATTTTCTCATGCATTGTTGATGACACATGCCTTTATTTGTGTTTGTACCTCACTCTCAATGTGTTTGACTCCTATGTTGTAGGATATTTTTGGCCCATCTTTTCAGCTGCCTGTCACCTCACTTGCCTTAAGGGGAGGTTATATTGCTATTCTATGCTTCTTTGGTTGATGGTTCATGCCTTCTATTTCCATGGAGGTTCCTTTGGTTGATGGTTCGTGCCTTCTATTTCCATGGAGGTTCTACAGATCAGCATTTTGACAGAGTTTTGTGGTTCTTCATGCTTCAATGATTCTCTTCTGATCTCTTTGTTCCTTCTTCTAGAAAATTCTTTGCTATCTTTTTTTGGAGTAGGGTTTTTCCCATGTGGTTTTCTCTATTTCTCCTCTTTATAGAGATTTTTTTGTGATTGGGTACCTGATTTGGCCTTGTTGTCGGGACCCAATTCTTTTTCATAGTTGTGCTAGGTTAGCTTACCTCTTGAGTTTCGCTTAAAGGGGGGTGTTAGAGTAATTATTTGTTCTAACTTATTAATTAAATCACTTTGACTTAATTAATTAAGTTGCCTATTACCCTGGTTTGCTTAAGCTATCTTGTAGGTGCATATAATTAATATTCTATTAATTATATTGTGCAACCCTAGCTTTTTTTAGGATTTAGTTTCCCCTTTCAGGTTTCATGATTCCTTTATAAGGATTCACCTCTTTGCATTTTATTCATTAACTTATTGGATTATATGAGATATTGCTCTTTGCATGTCCATAAGATGGATCTAGATTTTTGGCCTTCATGATTTTTCCTTGCCTCTGTTCTTTGCTTCATCCATTTGACAGGGTTATGCATGCAGGTGTTCTTGGGAGATTACTTTTTCACCTAATCTAACAATAAATGTCATGGTTATGGACATAAGGTAGTAGAATTTAATGCACCAAGATATTGCAGAATTGATAGAAGGAATTATAATAGCAGTGACAATAGTCAGAACAAAGCAATTAAGGAACAAGTTGATGAATTCAAAGAAGCATTTGTGACAACTAAAGATCTAGAAAACCCTTATATAGTTTTGGAGGAATAATATTTTGATGCACCTAATAAGACATTGAAGTCATAGATTTTTTGTGACTCGTCCTACCTAAATTAAATAGTTTCAGTAGCGGCAATGCATCAGTTGGCTAGAATTGAAGTTAGAGAGAGAGTTGAGGACATAGAGAGAAGGCTATGGTCAAGTTCACACATCTTGATATGATTGCAATGAGAAATAATTGAAATATCAAGCTTACTAGTAAACAAAGATAGTATTTGAATTTGTGGTAGATAGACATTTAATGTGCAGTGCAATTTGAAATGATTTAAGGATTAGAAGAAAGATTGTGTGTACTATTTTTTCATATGAAGTGTCTTGAGAGAATTGAAGAGTGTTTTGAAAATGAATTGAAGTGTCAAGTGAAGGTTGTGAAGCGAAAAGTTGCAGAAGCCCTAAATAATGATTTTAAGGTATTCTACAGAGTTTGAATCTAGCTATTTTGTGTTTAGCATTGTAATTCAATGGCTAGTTGGAATATGTATGATGTGAATGATAGACCATGGTATATTTTCAAGAAGCATATGCTTGTATCACTATTGGATGACCCAATGGGTGCATTTTTGCAAGTCCCAAAAAATGTTTTACATGTTGAGGATATCAGAAGTTATATCCACTACAAGATAGAAAGTATTGGTGATGAAGATATTCATCAGGATTTAGGAAAATTGGGTGACAATGACTTATCCTTGAAGTTTGAGTATGTGCACCTAGATGGATTAAATCTAGAAAAGTATTTTTTATATATAGAATTTGACAATCATGACTAAAACCAAATTATTTTGAGTAGGGTACATGATGATATGTTGTAGTTAGGTTATGCATAGATTGCTATTGACAATGACCTAATTCATAAGGTCACAAGATTGAGTAATGAAGGATGCAATCTTATTAATGAGAAGAATGTAAGGAAGATTGTGGAGATGAATCTAAATACTAGGTTTGATGGAAGAAACATCATGGTAGAATCCATTCAAGACAAAGGAGTAGAGCTATTAAGCAAAATATTAGGGTACAAGTTCAAACATGGATCAAGAGTTAACATAGTATGAGCTAGGTTTTTTCATGCAACTTATGTAATTGCAATGCAAGGAAGAAAAGTCAATTTGTGCAAGATTATCAGATTGTAATTGTTGGACAACATTGCAAAGTTGAAGAAAACAAAGAGTGATATTTTTAGATTTGAGTCCCTACTTACTCATCTATTCTTCTATGCTACAAAGAAGTTTCTAGGAATGAGAATTTGGGATAGCGACAAGTGCTCAATGAAGATGGTGACTTAATGCTACAGATCAAAGTTAGTAGATGCTAGAGATAATGACATACACAGGATGATGAAGAGTTCTTAGACAAAATTTTGAAGGGTATTAAGCCCTTGCTAAGGAAGAAAAGAAGAGAAATTATTTTGATGAGAGGATTTTATCAGGATGAAAGGAGGGAAACAAAGGAAGAAATTGTAAAGTGCATGACCACAATGTCAAAGGTGAGTGCACAGTCAAAGCCTGACAACCTAGTCTATGTCCAAGCAAGTACACCCTCTAGCAAAGAGGAAGAAGCAAAGGAGATGCAATAGGTAATTTCATGATCGTATATTGTTATGGGTACTTTATCCATGCAAGTGTATAGTATGCACATAGCTATAGATGTAAAAGGAAACCAATTTGCTTCTTATGGCCAAACTATTGTTGGTAACATTAGAACTTACTCTAGTTCAGATGATGATGGAGAAGAGGAGAAGAAGAAGAAATAAGAAGAGAAGAAGAAAGAAATAGAATGGTTAGTAGAGGAATAAAGGATACAAGAAGAAAAGAAAAAGACAAAGGAATAAAAGAAAAAGAAATTAGAAGCAGAAGAGGAAAAGTAAAAGGAAGAAGAAAAAAGAATTAAAGAAGAAAGGAAGAAAGTTGAAGAAGATGCAAGGAAAGAAGAAGAAAGATTGGAATAAGAGAAGAAGAGAGATGAGGAAGAGAAGGAGAAGGAAAAACATAAAGCAATTGATGTTACAGTCACTCTAGTAGTAGTAGCAACAACAAAAAATATCAGTGTCATTAGATGGTGAAGACCAGCAAGGATTGATGAGCTCATCGAGCAAGTTGTTTGAGAAGAAAAAATAAATAAAGTCATTAGAGAAGACATTAATTTAAGTCTTGGACATAATGTAGAAGATAGTTACCACAATTGTAGCAAATCAAAACTTGTAGTCAAAGGCCAAAGAGTTGGTGAAGATCTTTGATGAATACTTCATAACTCTAGCAGAAGTAGCTTCAATACAAGCACAGCCGAAGCATGATGCATCACTATTTGATATAGTATGAACCAATGTGAGAAATGATTTGAAAGCACTTGATGTAAGCATCAATGAACTAAAAAAGAATAATTATGAAGGGAAGAGATTATATGGACAATGTACACTATCATACAAGTACCTAACTAATTTTGAGAACCAAATAAAGGAAAAGTTGAGTGAACTTGAAACACTCAATGCCAAGTTACATATTCCAGAGACCAGTATTGAAGATTGTAAAGAAGAAGTTGAGAAGATACACAATTTTATCAGAGACCTAGAATCTAATAAGGAGAAGGTAGCAAAGATATTCTCTAGTCTTAGAGAAATTTTGTCAGCAAAGATCAACATTTTGCAAAGGCAATTGGATGAATGTCTTATAGCTAAGACTTCCTATGAAAAATTTTCCTATATTGACTTGAGCATAGTTATAGTGGCATCTTATGCACTATGCACACTAATTAATATTTCAGATATAGTGGAGGAGAACATGAAGAAGGAAATGGAAAGAGTGAAACTTGTATGTGTAGATTGCTTTTCCAGAATATCAAGTTGATCAGTAGCAAGCCACCTAGATTTTGTTGATACAATTTTATTTTTGACACCTTTTCCATTGACGTCAAAGGGAGGGTATTATATTAAAGGAAAATTGTATGTATTGTATAAGTAAGGGGGAGTACACTATTGTGCTTATGTATCAATGTAAATGAGATATAAGGAATGTAATGATCCATCAAAACATGAACAAAGTTGTTATATTTTGAAAGCAATTTTGTGTACTTACTTTTTTTTTTTAAAACCATGTATGCCTTAATTTTTTGACTTAGTCAATTTTCCCAAATGTTGCCATCAATTCCAAAGGGGAAAATTTTTGGAAATATGGTCAGATAAATGTATTTTTTTAAAAAAAATTATGGAAACATGTGTAGTTCTCGACATCTCATTTATGAGTTTAGAGATAGAAAATTACCTAAGTGTTAGACAATTTACAACAACACAAAGAATGGATGTGATGTGTATAGATGAATCATTGAGAGTTAGCTTATGCACAATTAAAGAAAGATCTATGAAATTGTCATGATGATGTGTACTAGTGTGCAGGTGTGTATGAATCATAAAATGTGAGTTATAACTAAAATACCAATGTGGGTACTTAACATAATAGAATAGTAGAGAATTGGATTGTACAACTTGAGGAACTATTTTGGTTACAAAATGATTACTAGGTTATGATGAGCCAACTATGTGAATATTATTCCATAAGTTATTTTATATTATGTCAAGCATGTCAAGACATAAAATCTGACTGAGAAAAGAATTATGAAAATGGGAGGTATAAGTAAAGATCTGATCTTGTGAAGATAAATATGTTGTGCAAGAGAAAATAGTGTGCAATATATGGTGTACTATGTGACATATGATCTATGTGAGATTTTTGATTGATGATATGTGAACTACATTTGATATACGATTAGAGAAAGTGAGAAATACAATAGATAGAAAGTATTGTATGTATATCTATTCTTGTGAAGAATTAAATTGTATAATTGCATGTTACCGTAGTGGGATCTTTTTGCATAGATTGTGTTTTTTCTACCTACTCCTAATAGGTTTGAAGAAACTACTAACAAGTTTGAGGCTTCTAACAAGGCCTAGTCCTCTACCAATGACTCAAGACACTATATGTACTTCACAAACTCCTAACAGGGTCAATATCCTTAATAGGATCCTATTGTTTAGTGAATCATCTAGTCGGTATCATCCCCACTATGGTTTTCCCTTTGCCAGGGTTTCCCTAGTTAACAAATAATGGTGTTATGAGTTCTTTATGTGCATGGTTATATTTACTATTCAACATTATTGGTTTACTTTTATATGCAAGTTATAAAGTAATTAACAATATTCAGTTATGGGAGAAAATTTGTACAATACTGATTCATTGCCTCCAAACTTCTTAATATTATCTAATTCTAACAATTGGTATCAGAGCCAGGTTACTCAAAAGAATTTTAACATCTTGAGTAAGATCCATAAAGGTATGGAATAGGTGAAGAAAAACCTTGAAGAAGCTCTTGAGCAGATTGACATGAAAGATAGATATGAAGATGAAAAAAAATTCATTACTAAACTGAAAGACAAGATTGATGATCTGAAATATGGAAAGGAATAAATTGCATAGACTGGTGACAATGATGAAGTAGGAAATCTCCTAAAAGAAAATGATATTTTGAAACATGAACTAAGAAAATGATATTTTGAAACATGAACTAAAAATAATTGAACTTAAGTTGAGTTTGAAGAAAAATGGTGGCAAAAATGAACTTGAATTGAAAACTTCTTTTGTGTGTTGAGATATTTCAGAGCAATATGATCAATAAATAACACAAAATTATGTGAGATTAGATAGTGCCTCTAGTGTCTTCATGATTGAAAAATTGGAAAATTTATTTCTTACTTGATTTAATTTCTTGCTAAAGAAGGATGCATGCTTATCTGCTTGGCTAAAAACAATGCCTATCCCAACATGTAAAGCATTACATTCTACTTCAAAAAATTTGTAAGTGTCAATATAGGAGATTTAGTTACCATTTTCTTCAAGAATTTAAATCTCTCTTCAGCATTCGTTGTCCATGTGAACTCCCTTCCTTTGGTACTATTTTTTATGGGTGCTACAATACTGCTAAAGTTTTGGATAAACTTTCAGTAGAAATTTTCCAACCATGAAAACTTTGTATTCCTATTATACTAGAAGGAATGGGCCATTCTAGGATTACTTTTACCTTTTCTGGATCCATCTGAACACAAGCTTGAGAAATGAAAAATCCTACAAAGGGAAAAATAGTTTGCATGAACCTACACTTCTTCATGTTTACAAAGAGCTTCTCCTTCCTTATTACACTCAAGATGATCCTCAAGTGTTGTAAGGTTTCTTCCTTTCTTTTACTATATATCAGAATATCATCAAAGTAAACAATAATAAACTTACTAATGTAAGCTCACAACATTGTATTCATCAACTATGTAAATGTGCTAGGTGTGCTCGAAAGCCCAAAAAACATAAACATCCATTTGTAAAAACCATCTCTTGTCTTAAATTTTGTCTTCCATCCATCTCCCTCTTGAATGTGGATCTAGTGGCAGCCACTTTGGAGATCAATCTTGCTAAAATACTTAGCCCCCACTAATTCATCTATTGGTACTTAATGGTAATATTATTAATTGCTCAACTATTACTGCACATCATCCATGTATCATCCTTCTTTGGAGTCAACAATGCAAGTACTACACATGGGCTCATACTTTCTTTGATTAGATCCTTTTCAATCAACTATGTCACCTATTTATTCAACTTTGCATATTGTATTGGATTCAACCATTAGGCTACTTGATTAGGTAGATTTTCTCTAGGAATAAGATCAATATGATGTTGAATATATCTTTTGGTGGGAGACCATTAGGTAGGTCATTAGGAGCGACATCATCAACCTCATCCAACACCTTCATTTCCTTGGATGGTATCTATTTTTTTTGTTCTTCTCCTCTTTTTAGTACTAGTGCATAAAAACATTCTGTTACTTTCATTTCTTTGACAACTTCTTTTGCAGACAACATGATTTCATTCTTCTTTTCACCCTTAAGAAGCATGAGAACCACTTTAGATCCATCCTTCCAAAATGTGTAAGTTTTTTTCTCCCCATCATTTATGACCTTCCTATCATGATTCCATGGCCTTCCCAACAACATATGACAAGCATCCATATGGATAACATCACACTATATTTCATCCTTATTAAATTTTCATATGGTAAATTTGACTAAACATCTTTTATCGACTGTTACTTCATTTCCTTTCTTAAACCATGCAATACAGTAAGGATGAAGATGCTTTTCACATTGTACATTTAATTTCTCTACCATTTCTCTCGATACTATGTTTTCACAACTACCCCCATCAATAATAACTTGACATACCTTTCCACCAGAAGTGCATCTAGTTCTAAAGATGTTAGTCCAGAGCCACAAATCCTCAGAGCTCTTTGCAGGAACTTCATCTCTTTTCTAGACTAATCATTGATCTTCTCATTATAAGGGTTTCTCCCACATTTAGTGGAACTTCTTGCTCCTTCTCTTCTATTTGAACTAGGTTCATTGTATCATGTATTCCTTGATTTATTTTTGGCATGTTATAATTTGAGCATTCAATGGCTCTATATCCTTTTCCACATCTAAAATAGGTAAAGGGTCACCATTGATTTTCCTAATCTCTTCTGCTACCATAACCTCATCCTCACTAAAATCCTATTCCTCTTTCTTTTTTTGTAGGATCTTGTCTAGAATCTATATTTCTTGCAAATCCTTGGGAGAATTCTCCTCAGCCATAATTAGAACCTCCTTGAAATGGTGTTGAGGGACCCCTTCTTCCTCCTCTATTCCTCTGATTATACTACTGATTCTACTTTTCTTCATCCTTCAGGGCTAGTTTTTTCCATACTGCTATTACGATGCATGCTCAACTCATCTTGGATAGAAAATTTTAGCCCATTTATGTACCTAACAACTATCTTCTTATCATCTTCTTTGTGCTTTATACTCATGGATAACTTATAAAACTCATTTGTCTACTCTTCTACAAGGAAAAAATTCTTTTTCAAATTTTGGATCTTATGAAAGAGGTTTTGTGAGTAGTCTAGAGGTAAGAACTTTTCTAGTAGCTTTTTCTCCATCTTGCTCCACATTTTGATCATTTGCTCTTATTTTCTAGTTCATTCCTTTTGGAGGAGATACCACCATATCGTTGCTTTTATTTTTAATTTTGTGCATGCAATCTTCATCTTATTTTCCTCCTCCATAGGCTTCCATTCAAAAAATTTCCCTATCTTATTTAGCCAATCAATCAATTCTTCTAGCTTAAGACTACTAGCATAGTTAAAAACTTTGATCTTGATCCCTTCATTTTTACCTTCTAAAGATCAAAGTGCTCTATCTTCATAGAACAACTCTTCCAACCATTCTTCTTCATTTTGATTAGCACCCCTTTTGTTTTTGTCTTCATCTGATTTGTTCTCTCCTTCTACTATTGATATTCCTTGATTATCGATTCACTCATTCAGTCATTCAATCCAGCTCTGCATATCCAACAATAATCTTTGCATTGGAGTGACACCTCCACTCCCTCTTCCTCTTCCACCCATCTTCCTACTTTGATACCAAATAATGTAGTACCCAAGTACATATTTACAATAATGCATTCTACAAAAGGAAAACATACAAAACAATATAGAAGCAATAATCAAATTTTGAAACTCAAATCTCTTGCATTAACCAACCTCCCTCTACAATGCTTTGGTGCATCTTAAATAAATGAAAAACCTGATCAATTCAAAAAAATAGAAAATTACCTTTTTGGTAGATTTTAAAAAATCTTGAATATTGCCATTTTAGGTAACCTTTGAAATTAACTCCTAAAAAACAAAAAATAAAATTGGACTTTCCTTAAGATATGATAACTTGACCTGCCAATTAAACTTCAAATTTGGAAATGTCCATTCAAAGTTATTACAAAAAATAAACTCTAGAAAATAGACAAAAATTATGAAAACTGAGTTTTGGGGTCTAAATAGATTTACTAGGATCTAAAAGATAAATTCTTCTAGACACAATGGAGCAACGCTCAATTTTCAAGCCATCAAACTCCCCCTTTTTTAACCACTATAAAACTTTGAGAGAAAATCCAGGCCTGAGTCAAAAGTTATGACTCTTGGAAGTTTGATACATTAAGAATTTTGATCTTTGTGAAAGCCATTGGTATGATGTCTCAGAAATTAATGCATGAAATATCATATACTTCATATTTAATAGATATGTTAGTGATGTAGGTATTTACCCCTTAAATGCATTCCCAAAGAGATCTAGATATTCTAGGCCCTTCCAGCTTGCTAGTGCAATGTGAATGACACCTGAGAAATTATTTTTGAGAAACATGTATAACTAGTACCATGACCATTTTTCTCATTTCTGATGCAAAGATAAACTCAACGAAAGCAAAAAAAAAAGAGGAAACAGCACTAGAAAGAGATAAATAACAATATTCTTCTAATTAATTTATCAAATGAATAGTATATACACTTGCTCTCCTAAAGGTTTCTTCTCCCTGTAACTTTGTATCCAAAAAATTTACTAAACCTAAACCTAAAAACTATTTATACTTGCTAGGATAGTCTACAGAACATTCTAGATCAACATAGAATAGGGAAGAATGCCCCACAATGGTTTAAACAAATCCCAAGAATAGATCTTGTCCTAATGATGAAATTGGGATGGATTCGTCAAGTTAGCTTGTGCAAAAATCACATCCAAAATAACTTTATGTGGGTGCTCCCACAACATACTACCTAGGAAATTTTATCTCAAGCTCAATTGAGATAAGCTCTTGTAGAGTGGTACCCTACTTCTTGATATCTTGTTTTGTCATCCACACAACATATACATCTGAATAACCTTTGAGTTTTACCAAATACTACTTAGACTCCTTTCCTCTTGTCTACTTGATGGTGTTGGTCTCAAGTATCCTTTCCAATTGTGGTATCTTCTTAAATGGTACATGTTGAATATCTTCTATAGTAGTAATATGTCCTATATCAATTTCTTCATTGGGTGCTTTGAATGGTGTGAGGTCTACCATGTTGAAGATTGGAGAGATGCCAATCTCAGGTGGTAATCGAATCTTATAAGCATTGGTTCCAAACTTCTTCAATATTTGACAAGTACCTAGTTTTCTCAAGATAAGCTTAGTAGATTCACCTTTTGGTAGCCTCTCTTTCTTGAGATTTTCCCATACTAAATATCCCACTTCAAATTCTAAGTGTCTCTATTTTTGATCTGCATGCTTCTTATACTTGTTAGAGGCTTGTTGGAGTCATTCTTTGACTTCATCATGGATTTCTTTTATGGCTATAACAAATTCTTTTCCTTGGGCACTAACTTGTTGTTGTGAACTCATATCTCTTAACTTGAAGATCCCTCCAGGATGAATTCCATACACCACATGAAATGGTGACTTTCCTGTACTTCTATTGATGGATTCATTATATGCAAATTTAACTCAGGGTAGGATTACATCCTATTTTGTTGCATGTTGTCTTGTGAGTATTCTTAACAAATTGCCCAATTTTCTATTAACTACCTCTATTTGGCCATCAGTTTGAGGGTGGTAGGCTAATGAGAATGATAAATTGGTTCCAAGTTTCCTCCATAAAGTTCTCCAAAAGTGCCCTACAAACTTCACATCCCTGTCTAAAACCATGTTGAGAGGTAGCCCGTGAATCCTTATGACTTCATTGAAAAGGAGATCTATTATATGAGAAGCATCATTGCTCGACTTACATTGTAAGAAGTGAGTCATTTTTCTGAACCTATCGATTGCAAAAAATACACTATCATGTGCCTTTTGTGTTTGTGGCAGCCCCATTATAAAATCCATCGTTATGTTTTCCTAGGGTCTAGATGGTATTGGCAATGTTTGATAAAGCCCTACATTTGTAGGCCTTCCTTTGGCCCTTTGAAAAATCATACATGTTTTCACAAAATTTCAAACATTAGTCTAAATTATAGGCAGATAGTAGTACCTCCTAGCCAATTCTAACATTTTATCCAAACCAAAATGTCAACCCATTGTTCCATTATGCTTCTCTTTGATCATGTTTGTCCTCATAGAGCACCTGGGTACAATTAGTTGTCCTCCTTTGAAAAGAAGTTTGTCTTGTATCAAAAAATTAAGAAAATCAACATGGCATCTTTCACCAAACTCCATACATACCTTGTAGATGTCACCAAAATTTGGATATGCTGCATACATGTCCTTGAGTGCTTCAATTCTCACACTTCCTAGCTATATTTGGGAGATAGTTAGATTCCTTATACTAAGAGCATCAGCAACCTTGTTTGACATGCCCTTCTTATGATTGATGGTGAAGGTATAGGCTTGTAAATACTTCACCCATTTTATGTTCCTATGACTTAATTTGTCTTGGCTATTCAGAAAACTAAGTGCTTGGTTATTGGTATACACAACAAACTCCTTTGGCAACAAGTAATGTCTCCACCTTTCGAGAGCTTGAACCAATGCATACATTTCTAGGTCATATGAAGAGTATTTCATCTTGGCTTCATTGAGAAATCCATTGGTTTTCCTTTTTGACTAAGAACTGCCCCTATAGCAACCTTGCTAGCATCACATTCTACTTGGAAAACATTATTAAAATCAAGGTAAGAAAGAATTGGCTGCTCACTAACCTTTTTCTTGAGAAAATAAAAAGCTTTATTTTTTGATTGACTCCATGCAAACTTACACTTCCTTCCTCTTTTAATAGTTTCTAACATAGGAGCACATATATAAATAAAATTTCTTATGAATTTCTTATAAAATGTAGCAAGACCATGAAAGCTTCTAACATCTCCAACTATTTTTGGGGGTGGCCAGGATAGTATTTCACTTACCTTATCTTTATCCATCTTCAAGCTACCTTGGGAGATCACAAAACCAAGATATGTCAACTCCTCTTGCATGAAAAAATATGTTTCTAAGTTTATTACTAATTTCTCCTCGTGAAGTCTTCTCAAAACCATGTCAATGTGCTCTACATGTTCTTCCTTTTTTTTGCTGAAAATTAAAATGTCATCTAAATATATTTTTTTGGGTGGTCAAGATAGTATAGTACTCACCTTATCTCTATCCATCTTCAAGCTACATTGGGAGATCACAAAAAAAAGATATGTCAGCTCCTCTTGCATGAACAAACACTTTTCCAAGTTTATTACCAATTTATCCTCATGAAGTCTTCTCAAAATCATGTCAATGTGCTCTAGGTGTTCTTCCCTTTTCTTGCTGAAAATTAATATGTCATCTAAATATACTATGATGAACCTGCCTTTGAAGTCTTTGAGTATTTCATTCATAAGTCTCATGAAGGTACTTGGAGGACTAGAGAGTCCAAATGGCATTACCTTCCATTCATATAAACCATCATTTGTTTTTAATGTTGTCTTCCGCTCATCTTGAGCTCTTATCCTTATTTGATGGTACCCACTTTTTAAGTCAATCTTGGAGAAATACTTTACACCTCCCAAACAATCAAGAAAATATTCAATTCTTGGCATTGGAAACCTGTATCTAATTGTAATCTTATTAATGGTTCTAGAATCAATGCACAACCTTGAAGTTCCTTCCTTCTTGGGTGCCAAAAAAATAGGTACAACACATGGGCTTGAGCTTCTCACAATCAAGCTAGAATCGAGTAACTCCTTTACTTGTCTAGCAATCTTCTCATTTTGTTGAGGTGTCATCTTGTATGCAACCTTATTAGGTAAAGTAGCTCTAGGAATGAAATCAATACAATGACTAATGTCTCATATAGGTGGTAAATATTTTGGCATACCTTCTGAAATCAAACTTTCATACATATCCAAAAGTTCCTTTACTTCATTAGGAATTGCCTTCTTTGTTTCAACCTCCTTTCTATCATTTCCAATGGATTCTTGTGGTTATGGGTTAGGCATCAAAAGAAAACAAGGCTTAGGTTCATCCTTCATGTCTCATAAGAATTCATTTTTATCAAACATCATAATTTTGGCTTCCCTCTCTTTATTTTCTTCCACTTCTTCATGATCAACAAATGGAATCAATTGAATCACCTTTCCATCCTTCTTGATGTTGTATATATTGAGTTTTCCATCATGTTGTGCCTACAAATCATACTGCCAGGGCCTACCATATAATAGGTGGCATGCATCCATGTCAACTATATCAAACAAAATTTTTTCCTTATAGTTTCCAATCTGAAAATCAACCCATGCTTGCTCATTTACAAGAGTTTGTTGATCATTTGTTAGCCATGAAATTTTATAAGGAAAAGGATGAGGAATTCTCCTAAGTTTTAACTTTTGAACTATCTCAAGAGAAACTAAATTCTCATTAGATGCTGAGTTAATAATGACTTTACATACCTTACCTCTCGATTCACAAATAGTGCTAAAAATAGTTTTCCTTTGTGGTGGTTCCAGGGTAGTACAGACTTTCAAAAGTGTTCTTTTCATTATTAAACTTTCTCCTCTTTCAGGTATGCTATTTGAGTCAGCCATCTCCTTGTCTTGGTATTCATCATCTTGTACCAAATGTTTCTTCTTTCACCTTGTGAACTTGAACTAGCTCTATCTAGACACCTAAATGCATAATTTCCCTCCTTATTGCAATTGAAACAAATGATCAAACTTTCCCTTCCACCACCAAATCCACCTCTTGAATTGCCTCTTCTACCTTTGAAATTACCTCTGAAATTTCCTTCGCTTTGATTGGTTTCTTGCTTTATCTCCTTATGATCTTCATGGTTTTGTCCTCTTCCTTGTAAATTTCCTCATCTCCTTTGATTTCTTCCTCTTCCTCTACTATTTTGTTCTTCCCTTCTTTTGAATTTGGCCTCCACCTTCAATGCCAGTTGACAACATTTTCATATTGTATCAAGACACGATAAATTAAGCTTTCCTTGAATGTTCAACCTCAATCCATTGAGATATCTAGCAACTTTTACACTTTCACATTCACTTCACTTTACCCTTAGGCTTAATTTTTGGAATTCTTTAGTGTAGGCTATGACATCTAGCTCCTTTTGTTTTAAACTTTGTCTCCTTCGATGAAGTTGGATTTCTTAATCCTTAGGTAAGTATGTTTATGTCACCTTGGAACACATCTTTTCCCATGAAGTTATGATGTTCTTACCTTTGTTGACCCTTTCTCCTTAGGTGAAATTCCACCAAGTGAGGGCTAGTCCCTTCAACTTTGACTTGGCAATTTTTACCTTGTCCTTTTCTGCTATATTTTCACCTTCAAAATGGTGATTCAAAGCTTCTATCCAATGCACAATAGCATTAGTATCCATATTTCCCAAGAAGATGGGTAGGTCACCTTTGGCATCCTTCTTGGCAACTCTTTCAGGGGCTTCTATGAAGTATCTCTAGTCTATAGGTAAGTTAGCCACCTCCTGCTCAGGGGTATCCTCTTCTTCCCCTTTTTTCTCTTGCTTTGAGGAAACTTTTGCTCTCTTTTCCATCTCGCCCTTCAACTTCTCAAATTCTTCCAATAACCACTTATTGGTTTTCTCATGTTTTTACATCTTCTTTGTCAGTTCAACATTGGTGACCATGTTTGATGTTTCAGCTTTTGACTTTGATCTAGACATAAAATCCAATTGCCTCAAGAGCTTTCCCCAAGCTCTAAAACAAAAGGAACCAACACCAGAAAGAGATAGATAACAATATTCTTCTAATTGATTTATGAAATGAATAGTATATACACTTGCTCTCCTAAAGATTTCTTCTCCTCATAACTTCATATCTAAAAACTTTACTAAACCTAAACCTAATAACTCTATTTATACTTGCTAGGATAGTCTAAAAAACATTCTAGATAAAAATAAAATAGGAAAGAATCCCCCACAATGGTTTGAATAAATCCCAAGAAAAGATCTTATCCTAATGATGAAATTAGGATGAATTCCTCAAGTCAGCTCATGTAGAAATCATGTCCAAAATAACTTTATGTGGGTGCTCCTGCACCAATTTCCATATTAGAACCCTACAAGAAATTTTTGTAAATGTTAAAATAAAAATGGAGATGTTAGAGACCTCCAATCTCAGGAGGAATATTTTCAATTAGTTTACCAATTGCAAATGGAATGGTCCCATTCAATTGGCTTTGTCTCAGCCTTAACACTGCCAACTTTTTGAAGTTACCAATTTAATCTGGTATGTATCCCCCAATTTCATTGAAATCCAAATGCAAGTGTGAGATTGAATTTGAAAGCCTACTAACTGAAGTGGACAATACACCAATGAGATGGTTATCTGCCAAATTAAGTTCTTCCAATCTGGAGCAATTAGTAAACATTGCTTCCACTGAATAATTGATTTCCCCACAAATTGAATCTTCTTAGCTTCTACAAATTACTAAATTCTAGATAAAAATCAACCTCTTCTAGTTGAGTCCATTTTTTCACAAAATCACATTTTGCACCTCTAGTAGCCTTCCAAACTCCCATGGAATTGGACCACAAAACTTCAAATATTGGAAAAGCGAGATCGACCCTATCATTACGTTTTTCATGTCAATATTGAGCCACGTCAGATGAAACACCTTAGCAAGAACACCACCTTGCATTTTATTATCGGCCAAATAAAAGACTCTTAGAAAAGACATGTTTCCTAAGAAAGGTGGGATTATGCTTGTCAATTGGTTTAAGACATGTATGTCATGCTTTCAAAAGTAGAAACTGTCTTCATCACAGAAGAAGAGTAGTAGGGGAAGCATCATCACCATCTTTATTCTTACCTTGCCTAAGTAAACACCCAAACAAAATGAAATTGTTGGTATAATCAAGTTGAAGTTACTTTTAAATTTGGTATCTTGAGAGAAGAGTAGAAAAGATTTTTCATTTTTGTCATAAGAATGTTCTCATACATGATTTATGACTTCTCTACCTTCTATTTCAAAATAGAGAGTGAAATGCTTTTCTTCTGCTCGATGAAAAAACTCAAAAAATTTGTATGAGTGACTATTTCACCAGCTCAAGACAAAACTAGATGATCTTGGTAAGGTATGCTCTTGTAAATAATGTTTATTTATTTTCTTAGTATGGTATGTTCTTGCTAGAATAAATAATGTTCATTTATTTAGTAGTAGGAATGCATTTAATTCATACTCTAGAACTTTCTACTCATCTCATGAAGCTTTTTTTTTAAGCAATATGTAAATTTAAAAATATATATAAATCTCTAGAATGCTTCCTTTCTTGAAGCTTCTCAAGAAGTCTCTAGAAATATGTATAAGCTCTATAAATAAAGCATTCCACTCAACTATAAATGTATGAAGAAAAATTATAGTGCTTTGATAATAAAGTGTTCATCTTTGATATATTCAATAATATTTTGTTGCTCTATTTTTAATCTCTATTTTTACTCTTTGTACTATTGTTTTTAATTAGTTTAACATGGTATAAAGAGAAAAAAAAAAATTATTGAGTTGTGATGTGTTTTTTGTGCATGAGAAACTTTGATTTCTCAATAGATTTAAAATTGTTCTTCTTTTTGTTCTTATGCATTTTTATCATGGTATGACGAAGAGTTTAAAGAGCTTCTTACTAGCTATATAGATATATGTCTAAGGGAATCTAACACTTTTGTTTACAAGGTGAAGTTGTTAAAGATTAATTCATGGTTAAAATTTATTACAAGCTTTGTAGAAAAGAATTGTTGTTGCTTTGAGTATGAAGAGGTGTCTACACTAGAGAAGATAAAGTCAACTCTGCTAAGAAAATTAATTTGGAGTTTGTTGTCACCATGGACTATAGTTAAGCATCCAATCAGCTCGAAGGAATCTAAAACAATTTGTGTATAAAAATATAGAAGCCTCTAGATTGCTCCAAGGAGAAGATAGATAGTTAATCAAGGTTAAAGAAAAGGTAAGTTTAATTCTGAATTTTCAAGATCTTGCTTAGGTAGAGTAAAATTTTCCTATTACAATGTGAAAACAAGGCAAAAGAGTGTTAAAGGAAAGTGCAAATTTAATTTATGAAATAGAGAATTTAGAACAAGAATTAATAAAGGTGAAGAAAGAAAATATAGGTTTAATTTGTGAAAAGAATTTTTTGCATGAAGAATTGACAAAGTTAAGAAAAGAAATGAGTGTAGAAAAGTGCAACTTTTTAAATTAGATTAGTATTTATATAGGTGCAAATGGAGAACTAGAACAAAAACTAAATTCATTTGATGATGTTAAGAAAAGAAAAGAAAAAATTAGAAGAAAAGAATGGTTTTTTTAGAAGGTGAATTAAATCAATCACTCACTTTGAGGAATTAATGCTTGGACACAAAATCAGTATGTGATATTTCATGTAGCATGGAAGATTTTGAAGATTTAGAATCGTCACTTGATAAATGTGGTTTTAACGATGATAAAGAATGTAAAAAGGAAAATGATAATGTGTTCACAAATAATACCAGTTGTGATAATAAGAATGTTGGTTGGAATATCATAAATAAAATGAGTTACAAAGGTAAAGAATTGGAAAAACATGAATAAGGAACCATGGAACCTATTTTACCAACAATGAGACCAAAGTATGAAGGAATGAAATACACAACATATGAAAGAAATGATATTATTGGTTCAAGAAAATTTGTTCGAAGTAAACAATATATGCAATGTTCAAATTGTAATAGGAAAGGACACACAAAAGACAAGTCTTGGGATCTACATCCATGTAATATTTGTGGTTGAAAGAGTCACAACAAAAAATTGTGTTGGAATAGAAAGTGTAAAAATATTTGTATGGAGAAGTGCTCAAAAATGAATTTTGGATGGATCTATGGATCAAGTTAGCAAAAGATTGTCTATATGATCAAAGGTTTGTTTAAGTACAAATGTTCTAGTGCGAGCAATAATAAAAATCCATCAAAGTGTGAATTCTCAAGGAGTACAAATGGTTTGACCAAATTAGAATCATTGTCTAGTACGACATCCGTGATGAATGAGATTTCATAAAGGAGAAACTTCTATAGATGGTTTCTATTGAAAAAATAGAATAGTAGTAAAAAAGAAGAGAAGAAAGAACTTTCAGCTTTATTTTATTGACTAGTAGATTCAAATTTATACAACAGCTTGACTCAACAACATTCTTAAATGACTACTAATTAGATTGACAATAAACTACTTAATGATTGACAACACACACATAAACTTGACACTAACTAAAACTTATGAACACATAACTCAACACATCTACAATAATAACTTGATTCAAACTAAAACTCTTTGACTCAATCCTAAACTGAACTTGGGTTGCCAGCAACTCAACATGGCTTACCACATGTGCAATAATTACTATTGACTACCGTCAGAACATTAACTCCAACAACCCCACTTAATGTGACAACTGAAGGAAACATTATCTAGAAATTATACTTTGAAAATATGGCATAGAGGAGTAAGACTTTTTCATAGTTATGTGGCTATCATCCATCTCCAAAACACCATTGGACACACTATCTCCACATGAAATGTCTCATAAATAATGCCAAGCTTCTAGGCTTCTAGATCTCCTTGAACTATTAGACACACCATCTCCACATGGAATGCCTCATAACCATTGTAAATGTATATCTTCTTCGATCTTATAGAACTTCAAACTATTCGTGCATACATCTAGCCTCTACCACATTCTTTCTTATTTTTAGAGCATGGACTCCTTCAAAATAAGACAAATTTTTCAATACAAACATAATCATCTGGCGGTTCTTCTCCTAGCCTTATCTTCACAATTTCTTCTCTAATAGAGAAAACTTAATATGATGATTTCATTGATACCATATTGGAAAAATAGAATAGCAATAAAAAAGAAGAGAAGAAAAAATGTTCCACTTAATTTTATTGAATACTAGATGCAAATTTATACAATAGCTTCACTAAACAATATTCCTAAATGACTGCTAATTACATTGAGAACAAAATACTTCATGATTGACAACACACACATAAACTTGACACTAACTTAAACTTATGAACACCTAACTCAACACATCTACAATAAGAACTTGTTTCAAACTAAAACTCTTTGACTCAATCCTAAACTAAACTTGTGTTGCGAGCAACTCAACAAGGCTTGCTGCATGTGCAATAATTATTATTGACTACTGCTGGAATAATAACTCCAACAGTTTCCCCATCATTGAGAGAAAATTTGTGTCAAGTCTTTGAAGGGTTTGTGGTAATCCAAAACTACTTTCTTAAGTGAAAACCCTAAATCAGAAAGAGATTTTATTAGTTGGGAAAATTCCAAATGGTAATGGGTGCACCAGTTAAAAATTCAAAGTATAATAACAAGAGGAAAAAAGTGACAGTGATAAGGGAAACCAAAATTTTATGTTGTAAATGGGTACCTAAGAAGGTTTAATGCTGGGACCTATCATATTTGAGTTTTTAATTTCTTCCTCATATAGATCCATTAGTGGTAGAAACTAAGAGAGGGTGTTAGAATAAATAATATTTATTTATTCAGTAGTAAGAATGCATTTAATGCATACTCCAAAACTTTCTACTTACTTTATGAAACTTATTTTTTGAACAATATGTAGATTTAGAAATATATAGAAATCTCTAGAATGCTTGTTTTCTTGAAGCTTCTCAAGAAGTCTCTAGAAGTATGTATAAGCTCTATATTGTAAATGTATGAAGAATAATTAGTACTTGGATCATAAACTGTGTATCTTTGATATATTCAGTCTTATTTTTGCTGTTCTGTTTTTACTCTTTGTACTGCTGTTTTTAATTAGTTTAACACATGATTTCCGACTTCTTTGCCTTCTATTTTGAAATAAAGAGTCAAATGTTTTTCTTCTGCTTGGTGAAAAAACTCAGAAAATTTGTACAAGTGACTATTTGACCAGCTCAAGACAAAACTAGATGATCTTGTAAAGATGATTTGTCACTGGTTGTTCATCTTCCTTTTAAATTAAACACTAGACAATCACCACTGTTGCAGCCTTTCCAAGGAGGCGGGAGTCCCGAACCTCAGGCGTTGTTGCGCGGACTCCTTCAAAATAAAACATAATTTTCAATACAAACATAATCATCCGGCAGTTCTTCTCCTAGCCTTATCTTCACAATTTCTTCTCTAATAGAGAAAACTTAATATGATGATATGATTGATTCCGTATTGGAAAAATAGAATAGCAATAGAAAAGAAGAGATTGGAAAAATAGAATAGCAATAAAAAAGAACAAAAGAAAGAACTTTCCACTTAATTTTATTGAATAGTAGATGCAAATTTATACAATAGCTTCACTAAACAACATTCCTAAATCACTGCTAATTACATTGAGAACAAAGTACTTCATGATTGACAACGCACACATAAACTTGACACTAACTAAAACTTATGAACATCTAACTCCACACATCTACAATAAGAACTTGATTCAAACTAAAACTCTTTGACTCAATCCTAAACTAAACTTGTGTTGCCAGCAACTCAACAAGACTTACCACATGTGCAACAATTATTATTGACTACTGTAGGAATATTAATTCCAATAGTTTCCCCATCATTGAGAGGAAATTTGTGTCAAGTCTTTGAAGGGTTTATGGTAATCCAAAACTACTTTCTTGAGTTAAAACCCTAAATCAAAAAGAGATTTTATTACTTGGGAAAATCCCAAATGGTAATGGGTGAACCAATTAAAAATCTAAAGTATAATAACAAGAGGAAAAAAGTGACAGTGATAAAAGGAACCAAAATTTTATGTTGTAAATAAGTACCTAAGAAGGCTTAATGTCGGGACCCATTCTATTTGAGTTTTTAATTTCTCCCACATATAGATCCATTAGTGGTAGAAACTAAGAGAGGGTGTTAGAATAAATAATATTTATTTATTCAGTAGTAAGAATGCATTTAATGCATACTCCAAAACTTTCTACTTACTTTGTGAAGCTTATTTTTTGAACAATATGTAGATTTAGAAATATATAAAAATCTCTAGAATGCTTTTTTTTAAAGCTTCTCAAAAAGTCTCTAGAAGTATGTATGAGCTCTATATTGTAAATGTATGAAGAATAATTAGTACTTTGATAATAAACTGTGTATCTTTGATATATTCAGTCTTATTTTTGCTGTTCTGTTTTTACTCTTTGTACTGCTGTTTTTAATTAGTTTAACACATGATTTCCGACTTCTCTGCCTTCTATTTTGAAATAGAGAGTGAAATGTTTTTCTTCTGCTTGGTCAAAAAACTCAGAAAATTTGTACGAGTGACTGTTTGACCAGCTCAAAACAAAACTAGATGATCTTGTAAAGATGATTTGACACTGGTTGTTCATCTTCCTTTTAAATTAAACACTAGACAATCAACACTGCCGCAGCGTTTCCAAGGAGGCGGGAGTCCCGAATCTCAGGCGTTGTTTCGCGTCAATTACGAGGAATTCCCGTTCGTAAGGGTGTATGGATACATCTGTTGGAGACTTTTCTTGCTCCCAAGATTTCGCAGATCGAATCCCACTCTTCATCCCCTCGGAGGGCTTGTCAAGCGGTTACACAAACTCGTTTTGGCTCCCAAAAACTGTATTCTCTTGAATTGCTACGGGGAAGGATGGTGATTTCCTTAATTGGCGGGCCCTGCTCCGTTGAAGTGATTTTTAATGGTGCAAAGTTGATGCTTGCAGAAATTCACCTGCAACGTTTACAACTCTTGCAGCTGCTACCAGTAACCTAGATCAGATGTTACAAATTCAACATCAGATCATTAGTTTTACCATAGCAGCAGTCTTTTTAATGGCAGAGTGTTTCGGTTCACAATTTGTGCTCTAGTATGAACTTTCTACTCATGGAAACCGTTCATAGTTTATTTTGTTATGCGAACATTATTATTATAATTATACTAGTTTTCTCTTCGACTCGAACTTCTAATGGCAAAAAGAAGTTGAACTTAAAATTTTACACCAGTCGACTGATTGAATTTTTAAAGGAGAAAATAATTCTATCCTCTATTTTACGTACACAATGGCGATGGAATACATTTGTCCTCTGTTTTACAGATGTTGAAGGAAATTGGCACTGTAATTTTAAAAATTACGGTCTATGTAGTTTGTAATGACATGCTATTTCATCACCTCCATTTTGAAGAGACCTACGATTTCTTCGCCTTCCAATTTTTTAACTGACTTGAGATTTTATCATCTTGCATTTTTCGTTTGGAATGTTTATAATAACTTGTGATTTTATCACCTCCCATTTTGAAATGACTCTGAGTGGGGATGTCTTCCCCTTCTATTTTGAAGGCTAATTTTTTACAAAATTGTGATGCTTATTAAAATGGGATGCATTAAAAGTATTAAGGCATGTCTTAATTGAGTGATGTATTGCTTGAATGAAATGTTATGTTCATGAGAAGCAATTGGAAGAACAATTTTATAGAGATGGGATCTGAGGTCAACTTATGATGAAAATAAAGAATGTTGAGAAGTTCGAAGGTTAAAGTCAAAGTTTCTTATAAAATCTATTACTAGAAAAATACAATGAAGATCTAATGATGAAGATTGAACAAGGATAAGGAAGATCCGAAAGTTCTATTTTCTAAGCAAGTATTTAAATGAAATGAATCTAAGATTGATGATTTTGTTTATGTGGCAATAGCTGGAAAAAAATTGGAAGAAGAGACACTGCTACTTCAGGAGAAGTTGGAACAAGTTTTTGGTTTTTGGTTTAATTTTAAATGGATGTATCGTTGGAGGAGGAGAAGTTGAAAGAAGCAAGGATGAACGAGTAGAGTAGAGAAAAGATCAAGTAAAGTTAAGTGCAAATTGAAAGAGTAAAGGTGTGATTCAATTAGTAAGAAATTGGAAGAAAGATATTAGAAAGAGACCGAGAGAAGAGAGATCTAAACCTAACAAATCATTTGAACTAGTACTTTCTCAATTATCTAACAACTAATA
>CM053790.1:210789561-210827061 GCA_028749045.1 Cupressus sempervirens | reverse complement strand
TCAGAAATATGGACATATACCCTAGAATTGCATAAGAACACATTTCAGAGGGAATTATAGCAGGTGGCTAAGCCAAACCACATGTTTCAGTTGCCTGAAAATTGGTCATATCAGTAGAAACTATCCTACAAGGTCGAAGGCACCAAAGATTGAAGTAATCAAGGGCAATGAAAAGATTTATGAGGAACACATTAGAATAGACATGAAGAAGACATGGCAGAAAAAGAATGAATCAAGTACATCTAATGAAAGGGTCACTTCACCCACAAGGTCAAGTGATCATTTCTCATCCAATTAATCTCAAGATGAGTCTATGGGGTTGATACATATAAGGAAGTATCATACATCAGCCCTAAATCATGAAGAAGCAATGCAAAGTATAAATCTGCATGAAACAAGATGCCAAGACAAAATTTTAAACAATGATGCCGAACTGTCTTTGGATTCTGAGTAAAATTCTAGTGGATGTCGAGTTCCTAATAGAGATTGAGTTGATGACTGCTGCCGAGTTGAGTAACTCCTATGGAAGCCAAGTAAAATGGAAATATAGTGCAAGCCTAGTAATGTTAAAATCCTTCATAAGCCAAGTTTGCAATTGAGAATTTAATGCGATGGAAATAGGGTAAATTATCACAATTTCAATCATTTTTCCTGATTGTGATCAGGAAGCAAAGAAGATAAAGAGCATAGAGCGACTTCACAGCAAAGAATCTAGTGTTCTAAATAGATTTTGACCTTTTTAAACAACGATTAAGCATAAATCTCATCGATCAAAGGTATTTCGTTCAAGTGTTGAGCTACGTAGAGTTTGAAAGCTTGTTTACATTTTTAAAACCCTAGCTTAGTAAAAAATGGCATCTGGGTCTAGAACCACTAAGGGGAAGGAAAGTCATAAAATACAACTAGTCAGTAATGAATTCAAACAACCAGAATTCAAGCCCATTCCAGAAGTTGCCTACAAAAATGACCCTACCAGTGCATTATCCATTATTCCATCCAAAGTAGTTATGGCGCGGGATGTAAGGAAGTGTTACAAATGTAAAATTGGTGCCATAGGTGATCTTGAAATTTTCCAAGCCTACGAAAAACTGTGTGAAAATAAGATTTTGAAGGATGAACATAAGATAGTCATGAGAAAGGGTTTGACCAATGCCCTAGTTTATCCTCTACTATTCAAAATTGAATGGATACACATTATTCTAAGCAAAATACACAATGGATGTTTTTGGTTGGAAATAGGTCTAGTCAAGATTACTAAAGGGATAGTTCATAGGGTTATGGGTTTCCCAACCTTAGATCGAACTAAGACCCTATGTAGTGATTCCAAAGAAATCATTGAAAGAAATATAGGGGCAAAATGGAATAAGAGAGGTATGACAATTGATACCATCACTGATCCTCTCCTAAATTTTGCTGTGAGAATAATATCCCACAAATTCTATCAATCTAGTTGATTGAAAAGTGTGCCATGCATAGCTATTGATGTAGCATTCAGACTGGTAAAGAAAGATCATTCATATGACTTGTCAAAACTTATGTTGCAACATATAAATGAAAACCTAGGAGCTATAAGGAGATCAAAAGGTGCGCAATGCAAATTTGGTTCAGTCCTTATGTGTATATTCTTTTATGTTATGAAAGACTTTCCTTCTAAAGAAAAGGTGAATTGGGACCCTTAAAAAAGTACAATAACACAAATAAATGAGTTCATTGATAAGATGGGTGATAACTTTGAAGCCCAAATGACAAGCTATTTTGAGGATTTTAAGAAATCCATGAAGCAGAGGGTAAGAATACCAGTTTCCTTAGTGGAAAATTACAACAATGACATATGTTTCCTAGTTAGATGTGGATGAAGCATCTACAACTATCACTGCTTTGCTTGCAAAAGAAATAGACAAGTCTGCCAAATCTTTTGGCACATATGATATGGTCAAATCTAAGATTGAAACAGAATTAAAGATTGCCTCTGTAATTAAGAAGAAAGATGAAATGGTGAAGAAAATAAAGAAGAAATTTGGAAAAGGAATTGAGGTAGCAGAAGAAGAAGATGAAGGAGAAGATGAAGAAGATAATGATAATGAGGATGAACAAGAGCAAGGCCCAAAGGAATTAACTCAAGGCCTAGGTGAAGACAAGGAGGAAGGTGCTAAGGAAGAAGAAGCCAAGGAAGCACCAATCCAGGCCAAGCCAAAGAAGAGAAAGGAAAAATATCAGCCTCCAGCTTAGCCAACATCAAAGAAAACTGCCACGCCACCCCAAAAGCCAACAACTAGAGCTGCAACAAGAGCCTCTTCTCAAAAAGCTAAAGAGGAAGTTACAAAGAAGAAACCAATCAAGAAGAAACAGGAAGAGCCAAGGAAAAGAAGAAAATATGTAGCTCAACCTGATATTGATTGAGAAGATCAATCTGAAAAGGTAAGCCATTTTTTAGTTGATATATTATGCAAAAAGATTGAAAATGGAGACTTAAGCAACATAAATAAAGTTGATTTCAATAAGTTCACTAAAGAAGAATAAGATAAAATAGAAGAATCAGTTTATGAAATGATGGAAAAGTTCAAGTACACTCCTCTTGAACTAGATGGACAATTGCCAGATGAACTATCTAAAATTGTAGAAGACATATGGCATTTTTGTTTGAGAATAGAGAAGGAGATGAGAGAATCAACCCTAGTAAGCATACTGCCTGATTTGACTAAGGAGCAAATAGAGAGAGCAGTCAAAAGGCATAATACTAGGTTTACACCTAAGTATAGGGCATTCTTCATTCTCCAAAACAAAATGGAAGATATTGTACAAAGAACAACAAAATCATGGAAGAACTTGTACAAAAAGATTGAAGATTTTCTTGAAGAAGAATACAAGGAAGAAGCTTCTACTCCACTAGAAGAAAGAAGAAAAAGGAGAGAAGAGAAGAAAGAAGTAGAGCAAGGTAGACAAGAAAAGAAGGAAGACGAAAAGAAACAAGAATAAGAAAAGAAAGAAACAGAGGAGGAGACACTAAAGCAAAATGAAATGGCAACAGCTGAGCAAGAGCAGCAACAAGATCAAAGTGTGCAAGACACACAATTGCCATCTTCTAGCCCTCCTCATGTATCCATCACACTTGCAAAAACTATAACTGTACAAGATGTTCCTAAGACTTCTGCTCAGAACATCAATCCATTGACTGCAGAGGATCTCAAAAGAATCCTTGACCAATCAACACAACAAGCAAGATTATGTGCAAATCCAGTATTGGTCAGTATGGATGAACTGCAAAAACTAGTAGAAAACATAGTTAGAGATAAGGTGAATCCACAAGAACCACCTTCTATCATCTCTATATCTACTAATGGTCAACTTCAAATACCAACAATTGTTTCATCAGGCATAGTTGACACTACAATTCAGAAGCCAAGTGAAGCAAGAGAAAAAGTAACAAAACAAATAGGACAAACTATTACATCTGATCCTACATCACAAACTCAAGGTGTAGTTCCTAAAATTACAATAATTGATCAAGGTAGACAACAAGAGGATAAAATAGAGGAAACCCCTAAAGAGCAGGAGGCAATACAAACATTGATAAATTTTCCTACATCAGGGACTCCTTCACAAAAGCCATTAAAAATATCCACACCAGGATCTAGTTCTAAAAAAGTTGCAAGGGTACTTCACTATGGAGACCTTGAATTAGATGAGGAGATAGTCATACCAAGTTATCACTCAAAAACAATAAACATTGATCAAATCAATGAGGTGCAGGAAGCCTTAAATAGAAGAAAGAGGCAAGAGATACTCAAGAAGAAGTATAAACAAAAGCAAACAATGCATGAAATTAAAGACATATTTATGGATGCCTTCAGTTTTTAGTCACCAGATGAGTCAAAGCATATCATGGAGCAATTATCAGATATTGTTGACCAAGTGACAAATGCAGACCAAGAGACAAATGTAAAATTGATGGAATGGTCTGAAAGGAAATTTCAAGGGAAAGTTAATGAGAAAATATCTAGTGAAATTGCACTTTCACAAGTTGAATTGGCAAAGGTCATAGACAAAGTGAAAAAGGTACTTGAGAATATATTCTCATTGTACAAAAAGTTGTGTGACTTTTCATACTTCACACAAGAGACCAGCCAAAAGATAATGAGCCTAGAGAGAAATTTGAATATTTCTAGCATGCAACGACCAAAGGATCCAACTCAAAATGAGAAGAATTTTTCTCAAATGCTTCATACTCAGAAGGAAATAGCTGTATTAATAGCAGAAGAGGCCACCATCAAGAAAAAACTATTACAACTCCAATCCTCCATTACCCCACATTTGGAAGTCCTCCATAAAGAACAAGTTTGTGCTAAAACTGTTCTCAAGAAAGACCCTAATTTCTCTACTTCAGAAGGACTTATTCATCTTGTTGCAGAGACTGCCATCTAGCACAACTCATTAGAGATTTCTTTGCATAATTGGGATGCAGCTCTCAGGATGATTATGGAGGTAAACAACACATTTTTGGTGAAATATGGTCTTAATCCTTAAAACCCTTTGACATAAGTGTCAAAAAGTGGGAGAAAAGATAAAAAGGGGAAGACAAGTTAACAGGGGGAGACAAAAACAAGGGGAGCATGATATAAAAATAATGGCACAATCAACTCAGGGGGAGTTACAATAATTTTGAGGTATATATATTGTAAATTACAAATTTTTGACTAAGGTTTTACAACCTCTGTATATATCGAGCAGACTAGTAAATGTACTCATAAGGTTAGTTAAGTGTTTTTGACACTCATGTCAAAGGGGGAGATTGTTAGTCTCAGAATGGTTTTGACATTTCAGTGCCAACACAACCATTTTCTACATTGAAGTTGAGCACACTATGTATGCTAAGCCACAACATGAGCTGAGTCAAGAAAGCCTTTAGGTGCCGATTAGCCTTTAGATGCCAAGTGAAGATCAGGTGCCGAGTAAAGAACAAGTGCTGAGCGACTTTAGGTGCCAAGCATGATACAAGTGCCGAGTGATATTTGAGTGTTGAGTCACAGACAATGCCGAGCAATACAGAAATGCAACAGGAGCCGAGTAAACTAGTTTGTTATAAGTGTCAAGCGTCTGAAGTTAGTAAGTGCCAAGCAACACAAAATGCACATATCAGTTTCTAACTTTACAAATTTTGATGTAAACCATTTTCATGGCCGACATATGATGAATATCGAAGGATTAAATGATAAGATCAAAGCTTTTGTATTTCCTATACTATCTACATGCAACCAATAAGAAAAATGAAGAAGGCATGCAACCAATAAGAAAAGTGCAAGGAATGAGTGGGCAACAGAGATTTAATATGGATTGTAGATCCATACCTAACCCTAAGTCTTTGAATTTCTTTATAAGGAAGATGAAATCTCATTAAATAGAAAAGTGAATGGACGAGGGTGTGCAAGGAAAACTATTTTTAGAGTGAAGAGTATCAGATCATAGAGGATCAAGAGAAAGTAGATCAAGTGTTTGTATTCAACAATCGAAGGATTTTAAGCTATCAGGTTTATTATACCTAATACTCTCTAGCAATTATATTAGAAAAGAAACCCTATAGTGATAGGTTAGCTTAACAGTTATTTTGCAGATCCTTTGAATAGGTGATTAAATCCTTAAACAGGGTAACACTTCATGTAAAGTGTTTGAAATCCTTTAACCAGGTCACTATTGATACAGTGTAAAGCCTTTAATAGGGCAGACCATCAGAAGTGGTTAAACATTATTGCTGCAGTAATTTTTTTGGGTATCACCCCCACCCCAGTTTTACCTTATTCTTGGAGGGTTTCTGGGTTACCAAAATCTCAAGTGTTATATGGTGATGCTTATGTGTTTCTCATAATTGTTTGATATGTTTATATGCATGCAATCTACATTTAGTTAAAAAAATTTAATGGTCAAAGTACAGTATTTCTGATTCACCACCCCCACACCCCTCCCCCTCTCAGAAACATTATTCCTATTTGAATATTCCAACATGATTAAGTCCACTCCAATGGAAACTACAATGGATGTATGCAAATTTCGAAATCTAGATGGATTCCATTTATGTTAAGGTTGATGTGTAAAAAAATCTTGTAAATAGAATCCTTGAACTATTATATTAGATTTTAATGTGTAGGAATAAAATAAGACAAACATTGGGTCTAACTTCACACAAGATTATGTCATTTAGTAATATATACACATGTATTGATCTATTCTCTAAAAAATAAATAGAAAACATATAAAATAAAATAAAAATTTACAAAACTTTACTATTGCAATAATTTTCCACAAAAGAAATAAAATAATTTATATTATAAAAATGTCAACATTGTGTAATTTATACACATAAAGCTAAATTACATGCACATCTCCTTTATATTGACAACTCCAAGTGTGAAATAAATAATGCAAAAATATTTAATACATTATACTACCTACTACAAAATGCAATACATAAATATTATTTCTATCTAGTTGACTAGCAAAAATATCAACAATATATACAGAAACCTAGGAAATAGATGTAGATGAGTCTTCATTATTCGTTGAGCTTGCCATATTTATGCCTCTAGTATTGTCGATAAAATGTGAGTTGTCTATTGGTAATTGAGGAGTATTAGAGCTACCAAGAAAGGAATCTCCAATTGTATTTAGTCTACCTACTATCTTAGTCATATTAGGTCACTCTTGAGGTGACTCCCTTGTCCAAAACAACCCAATTTGTATAAATTATTGCATGAAAGATCTTTGTGAAAGTCATTGGTATCATACTTGATAAATTATTGCATGAAAAATCTATGTTCTTCATATTTGGCAGATCTGCTAGTGATGCATGATGAAATATTTAATGTTGCAAGTCAGTTTCCCCTAGAGCCAAATGCCTACCTACTACCTTGATCGCATTAGAAATATTAATGCTCGGTAGGTGAGTTTTTAAAATTTGGAAAAGAGGGGGAAAATATTGTTGGCAAGAGACAAAAGGAATGAATTAGTCTCATTCTATTAGTTGAAGAAGAAGAAGATCAAAAAGGTTTAGAAGAGTAGAGCGAAGAAGGAAGTTTATTAGTAGATCAAGCCAGAGCTCAGAAGACATAAGGAAGTTTGTTCTTGTGTCTATAGTTGCATGTGATTCCTCTTGTCATTTTGTAAGTTTGTTATTTATTAGATTTTTCATGTGAAGCAATGATTGCTCTAGGCATTGTTGTATGCAACCATTAGAGCTACAAGTTTAAAGTTTTAGGTTTTATTAGTTTAAAGTTTTTAGGGTTTTCTAGTTGAAGTTTAATGCTCCTAGATCTTGTAATAGTTTTATCATATTTGAATAGAAATGAATCAAGCAAGCAGGCATACTAAAATCTATTGTTCCTCTTCTATTCTTCATTACATAATATTTTGCATTTGATAAGTTCATATTTGAAAACTTCATACTTTGGCTCTCTGGTTTTAATGGTGGAATTATCTAGGTTCAAAGTTTAGTTTATAGTCCACTCGATTTGGTCTTTTACCAAGTCCTTTTCATTTACTTTCATGGAGTTCTCTCTATAGTTATCACAGAGCTCATTTGACATCCTCTTCTACTGAGCACCACTTTGTAGTGGCTACCAAGCTCACTTGGCATATGCTTGAGCCGAATTGCCCTTGTTTTCCAAGTTCACTCAGCTTCCTCTTGTGTTGAGCTTACTCAGCACCTTCATGTGTGAAGCAAAATTTTTTTAGGTTTTTGATTTTATTTTTTCACATGGTATCAAAGGTTTGAATCCATAGTGAGTTAGGACATTTTTTTCAAGATATTTGACATGGCAGGAGATACAAAAAAGATATGGCAGCAACCACCGTCCTTCAATGGACAAAATTATGATACATGGGCAAAGAAAATGAAAACCATAATGGTTACTAATGACTTGTGGGAGTTTGTGATTAATGGGTTCAATGATGTGACAGACCCAACTCAGTATGCTACCCTTACCAATAATCAAAAGACTTAGCTGAAAGAGTCAAGGAGAAAGGATGCTCAGGCATTAAGTCTAAATGAGGCAGCAATGATAAAGACAATTTTTCCCAAGATTGCAACGGGAAATTATGCAAAGGAAGCATGGGACATCCTTGAGATGAACTTCAAGGGAACTGATAAGGTCATAGTAGTGAAGCTACAAATGATTAGAAGAGAGTTTGAAAACCTTTAGATGAGGGACAATGAATATGTTGCAGAGTTCAGCTCATGAATCTCCACTTTGATAAACCAGCTCAAATCAAATGAAGAAGACTATGATGAGTAGAGGATTGTAGAAAAGATATTGAGGAGTTTACCTTAGAAATATGGAAGTCTTGTCATGACCATAGAGGAAGAAAAGGACCTCACTACATTGACCATGGATGAGTTAATGGGAACTCTTCAAACCCATGAGCACCAGATGAATAGATCAGCAACTACTTCCCAAGAGAAATCTTTTAAGGCTTAAGAGAATTCAAGAGGTAGAGGGAGAGGTAGAAATGGATTTGGTAGAGGCTCAAGAAGTAGAGGTCATGGAAGGAATGGTGAAAGGAATGCTTGTGCAGAAAGCTCAGGAAGAGAAAGCAACCAAGAGGGAGCAAGGACCTCTCAAAACAACTCTAGAGGAGGTAAGAAGAATTACAACCCCAATAAGAGTAATGTTGAGTACTTCTACTATCATAAGTATGGGCATTATGAAATTGAATGTTGGAAGAAACAAGGTGATTAGTCAAAGCAAAATGCTAATGTGGCCGATGTGAACATGGGAAATGCAAAGAATCCCATAGCCTTCATCATGTGTAACATTGATGAAGAAGGAAGCCCTGAGGTATGGTACCTAGATAGTGGTTGTAGCAACAACATAAGTGGTAATGAAAGTTTATTTTCTTTTATTGATAAGACTTTTAAATCTAAAATTAAAATGAGAAATAATAGAACTATTCTCATAGTGGGAAAAGGATCTATTATGGTTTGCACCAAGTAAGGTGAGAAGGAGATATAGAATGTGTATTTTTCAACTTGATGAGTTTTGGATGACTCATTCAAAATGGATACAAAGTGCTAATGGAAAATGAAAAGTGTGTCATTCATGAGAAGTATGGGAGTAATAGATTACTTTCAGTAGTCCAAATGACAAAGAACCAGATGTTCTCATTGAGGATAGAGACATTTTTCTCTTCTCAAGTCAATATTGCACCTCCCAAGCATGCATATACAATAGTACATCAGCAATTAGCTCTTATGAGAATGATTGAAGACCCCTCAAAACTTTGGCATCTCAGATATGGACAATTTGGCTTTGCTGGTTTAAGTTTGTTGTCCAAGAAAAGAATGGTAGATGGTTTGCCAAGTATTGCAGATTCATACGACAAGTGTAAGGCTTGCATATTGGGTAAGAAACATAGGCTTCCCTTTAATTTTGGAAATTTTAGAAGGGCTAGAGCACTATTAGAATTGGTGCATTCTGATTTGGTAGGCCCTATGCAAACTACTTCTATTGGGGGGAGTACTTATTTTATGACATTCATAGATGATTTCAGTCATAGGACATGGGTGTATTTTTTGAAGAATAGATCTGAGGCATTTAATAAATTTGTTGAATTTAAAGCCCTGGCTAAAAAAGAATGTGGACACTATGTTAAGGTCCTTAGATTAGACAGAGGAGCGGAGTATACCTCCAATATGTTTGTGATTTTTTTCAGGAAGAATGACATGACGAAAGAGCTAACAACTAGCTCTACTCTGCAGCAAAATGGAGTGGCTAAGAGGAAGAATAGGACCATTATTGAAATGGCAAGAAGCATGATGAAAGAAAAAGGACTTCCAACTAAATATTGGGGAGAGGCTATAGCAATAGCAATATACTTGATTAATAGGTGTCCTACAAAGTCAGTTCATGAAAAGATACCTCTTAAGGCTTGGTCTAAGGGCAGATGGATAGTTGAGCACTTGAGAGTGTTCAGATGTGTAGCATATGCACATGTGCCTAAAGAAAAAAGGCAAAAGCTAGATGACAAAGGTGTGAAGTGTATCTTCATAGGTTATGGCTCAGAATCGAAGGGTTATAGATTATATGATCCAATTAACAAGAAGATCATCATTTCAAGAGATATGGAGTTTGTTGAAAATTAGTAAAGGGATGGCTCAGTATATGAATCCTTAAGCACTTCAAGTAAAGTGCCTATTATTGAAGAGGAAGAAGATGACATTGGTGATTAGCAAGAAGATGGAGTAGCAAATATAGATTGTAGACAAGGGAAAAAATGGAAGCAACCCTTAACTATTAGAATGTTCAAATGGGAAGAGTACTTTTGAGGGTGGGTGGGGGGTTCAGTTAGAAGTAACCAATTTTTGTCCTTTTCTAACCTTAATTGCATATAACTAAAATTAACATGCATGCAAGTTATACATGGAAACACTCATAAAATGAAAGCATGCATCAACACATAACACAAGAGATTTTGGTGACCCAGAAACCCTCTAGGAATAAGAAGGTAAAACTGGGGTGAGGATGACAGCCACAAAAATTACTGTAGCAATGATTTCAACCACTTCTGATGGTTTTCCATGTTAGAGGCTTGCCCTATTAAAGACTTTACACTGTGTCAATAGTGACCTACTGAAAGGATTGACAAACACTTTACATGAAGTGTCACTATGTTAAAGGATTTACATAAGGTTGTTAAACCCACCCAATACATAGGATTTTCTTGACCATCTCCAAAGGATCACCTACCTAGATGTTAAGCTAACATATCATCATAGGATTTCAACCTCTAATACAATTGTGAGAGAGTATTAGAATATTTGACCTGATTCAATGCAATCTCAAATTGCTAAGTTCAAGCACCTGATTTTCTCTTTCTTTTCTAATATCTACTAGATTTGATCTCTAAATATGTCCTCTATTCTATTCTAATCAACTAGATATATAAATGTTGTCCCTTCCACTAAGTCTTTTCTTTTCACACTAAAATTTGACTATAATCTCCCCCTATGCTACTTTTCTTCCATACATGCAATGGTGCATTCATTCTCCTTATAAAGAATGTGAAGAATTAGGGTTAGGTATGGATCTACGATCCAAATTGAATCTCAAATTCTTGCTTATACTTTGCATTTTTCTTATTGGTTGCATGCCTTCACCATTTTTCTGATTGGTTGCATGCAAACTGCATAGGGAATGTAAATGATTTGAGGTTGTCATTTTTCTCCTTCAACATTTGTGTAAGTCAGCTCCAAAAATGGTTTACATCTTAGTTTGTGCAAATAAAAACTCTTATGTTAATCATGCATTGCTCGGCACATGAAGTATTACTAATGCTTGGCACATACTATTTCTGGATTGCTCGACATTAACTACATTTCTTGATTTTCTCGGCACCTGTTGTATACTGTATCACTTGGCATATGTTGTTCTGAGTTGCTTGACATCTGAATGATTCTATTACTTGGCACATGAAGAATTCTTGTATTTCTTGGCACATACTATACTGTAATCTGCTTGGCACTAATTGTGACTCGGCACCTATTGAAATTCTTGCTTGGCATCTATTGTGTACTCGGCATGTATAATAAAAATGGTTAAGTGTGTTGACACTCATTTGTCAAAACTATTTATTTGACCAATAATCTCCCCCTTTGACATGAGTGTCAAAATCCCTTAACTAAGCATTGACGATCCTAACCTTATAACTCCCTCTGAGTTGATTATGCCTTTGAAATTTGAAATTTTGTGCCATTGTGCCTGATCCTTTCTGTCCTTTGACCTGTTTCAACATTCTAAGCATATATGTTATTTTTGATATGTGTGATGTGCTTGTATTCCATGTGATTACCAAAATTTTACATCTCTCCTTCACTCCTTTATTCCTTGTCTCCCTTTTTTTGGTTATTTACAATCATTCCACTTTATTCTCAAAATAAATGAAAGAATGATCAAAATTTGTCAAAATTTAGTAATTTCTCATAGTATTTACATATCTCCTCCTTTGTTTATTACTCCTCCTATAATATATATCTCCCACTCTTTTGACACTGATGTCAAAGGGTTCTATGTAGTAATACCACGTTTGGCTAAGAATGAGCTGTTGAATTCTAGGAGTATCTTCAAAGCTACATCCTTGTTGTTTAATGCAATATCTAATGACTTGTGTTGGATTGCAAGCTCTGCTACTAAGTCCACAAGTCCTTCATGTGTAGAAATATTGGGATCTTTCTTCAAGATTGACTTTGCATGTAGTTTCTCCTTGTGGAGTACTTCTAGGTGAGGGGTGATGGAGGATTGAATTATTATTAACTTAGCTTTTATATTAGCCTCCTCTACTAATAATATGGCTAGTTCCCTTTGAGTGTGAAATGTCTAAGAAAAATGTTTCTCACTTTGAGCTAGATTGATTAGAAGTTGCATACTAGAGATCTTTAGATTTCTCTCTAAGCTCAATATCTTCTAACTGATCTATTGTGTGAAATTGGAAAAAACACACAATTTATTGTAAAGGGGGAATATATTTCCAACCACAATTTTAACTCTATCTATTTTCTTAGCAAGGTCAACTAGTCCCAAAATGATATCATTTGATATCTTCTTATTGACCTTACCTTGGAACTTCTTCTCTGACCATTCCATTAGTTTGTCATTTGTATCATGGTCCACATTTGTTACCTAATCAACTATATCTGATAGTTGTTCTATAATTGGTCTTGATTCATCTGAAGACTATAGGCTGAAAGCATCCATGAATATGTCCTTGATTTCATTCAATTCTTGCCTATATTTGTACTCCTTTCTAAGTGCCTCTTATCTCCTTCTTCTATCCAATGCACTCTAAATTTCATTCATCTTTTTCTCAGTGAGAGTACTAGATTCATAATAGGGTATCTTTATTTCTTCATCAAGCTCAAGAATTCCATAATGAATTGTCCTGGCTACCCTAGTGGAGCTCGAGTCTGGTGTTCTAATTTGTAGTGCTAACATTTTAATGCTCGACTACTGAAGATTTTTTGTAGGAGTACCTATTTTTGGTAGTTCAACCAAAGTTTGTATTGTAGATTCCTCCTTGTCTCTTGTTTCTTCTTTCTCTTCAATTTGTTTCTCTTCTTCTATCATTCCAGTTAGGGGTGTACCCATTAACTATACTAATTTTTCTTTTTCATCCCTTATTGTTGCACTCAGCTCCTAAAGTGCAACTGTGACTTCTTTTGGTGGAGATGGTGGTGGAAGAAGTAGAATTCTAGTAGACTATGTGGTCATAGGTGGTTCTTGTGTTTGCACCTTGACTTCCTTTAATTCCACTACTACCTTCTAGAGGTCATCAACACTGGCCAATATTGGGCTTGACCATAGCCTAGCTGCTTGTTTTGATTGGTCAAGGATCTTTGCTAGATCCTTTGCAGTTAATGGATTGATGTTTTGACCAGAAGTTTCAATGACATCCTTTATCTTGATTATCTTTGCAGGTGTGATGATAGAATGGGGAGGGCTAGGAGGTGGTAGTTGTGTGTCTTGTACACTCTGTTCTTGGTGCTCACCTATCCCCTTTTCCTCTTCTTTACTCATTTCCTCCTTCTCTTCTTCATCCTTCTTTTCTTCCTCCACTTTCTTCTCTTCTACTTTCTTGTCCTCTACCTTCTTTCTTCTTGCTTCTTTTATTTCCTTTGTTTTGGCACTAGCTTCTATCTTGTATTCTTCATCAAATACATCATCAATTTTCTTGTAAATAATTTTCTATACTTTTGTGGTTTTGCTCACAACCTCTTCTATTTTATTTTGTAAAATACTAAATGCCCTATATTTGGGAGTAAATCTAATATTGTCCCTTTTGACTGCATTAGTTATTTGACTTTTAGTCAAATCAGGCAACATCCTTGCTAAGGTAGACTCCCTTATTTCTTTCTTAGTTTGCAGAAAAAAATGCCATTTTCCCTCTACAATCTTATATAATTCCTTTGAGAATGAACTATCTAGTTCAAGAGGTGTATATTTATATTCTGCCATCATATTATAGACAAATTTCTCTATTTTATTTTTCTCATCCTTTGTGAGCTTATTAAAATCAACATTCTTCAAATCATTTAAGTCTTCATTCCTAATCTTAGCACATAATTTATCAATAGAAGACTTTGGTGGATGACTTACAACTTTAAATTTACTATGGTCTTCTGATTCTATCCTTTCTTCATCTAAATCAAGTTGAGCCACGAATTTTCTCCTTTTATTTGGCTCTTCCTCATTCTTCTCAGTGGATTTCTTTTTCTTTGCTACTTCTTCTTTTGCCTTTTGTGTTGTAGCTCTTGTAGTAGCTCTAGTCGTAGGTTTCTATGGTGTAGGCTTTTCCATTTTATTTGGCTTGGGCTGAGGATTAGCTGGTGCTTTTTCCTTTCTCTTGGTAGCCTTGGTTTGGATGGATGTTTCCTTAGCTTCTTCTTCCTCTGCACCTTCCTCTTCATCCTCTTCTAAGCCTTGAGTTAATTATTGAGACTCTTTTTTAGGCTCATCTCCTTCATTGTCATCTTCTTCTTTATCATCACTTATTTCTTCTGCTTCTTTTTTAGTACATGTCTCTCCAATGTTTGCCCCAAATTTCTTTTTAATTTTCTTGATCAATTTATCTTTCTTCTTTACTGCTGTGGCTATTTTGAGGTCTATTACCACCCTTGATCTAACAACATCATGTGTTCCAAAGTGCTTTGCAATTTTATCAATTTTCTCTACAAGGAATGTTGTAATAGTTGTTGAAGCCTAATCCACATCAAGTTCATAGCCCAGAGGTCTAAACCATCTGACTCTAGGGGTGACTACTTGCATGTAGGTATAGTTAATATCCACTAGAAAAAAAAATTCTTTTATTTTTTGCTCTACTAATGAGACTGGAATTCTCATTCTCTATTTCATGGATTGTTTGAAATCCTCAAAATAACTAGTCATTCGGGGATCAAAGTTTGCACCCATTTGATCAATGAATCCATTTATTTGTTCAACAATAGTCTTGTTTGGATCCCATCTTACCTTGCCTATTGAGGGGAATTCTTTCATAATGTAGAAGAACATGCAAATCAATATTGTACCAAATTTGCATTGAGCCCCTTTTGATTTCCTTATGGCTCCCAAGATCTCATTGATTTGCTACATCATCAATTCTACAAGATCATAAGTTTGATCCCTTTTCACTAGCTTGTAGGCAACATTTATAGCTATTCAGGGTACACTGTTTAACCTACTAGATTGATAAAATTTGTGAGATATGATCCTGATAGAAAAATCTAGTAGGGGGTCTTTGATGGTGTCAATTTTCATACCCCTGTTGCTCCACTTGGCACCAATGTTTTTCTCAATTGCCTCCCTCTTATCACTCCTCAGAGTTTTGGGCCAATCTAGGGTTGGGATAGTAGTAACCCTATGTATAATTTTCTTTGTGAACTTTATTGGCCTAGTTTCTATCCAAAAAGCTCCATCATGGATTCTACTCAACACAATGTGTATCCATTCTGTTTTAAAAACAATAGGAAAAACTAGGGTTTTGGTTAGACCCTTCTTCTCAATTATGGAGAATTCATCCTTAAGTATCCCATTTTCACAGAGTTTATCATATGCATTGAAAATATCCAAATCTCCTATATCTCTTATCTTACAGTTGTAGTATTTTCGTACATCCTAAGCCATAACTACTTTATTAGGAATCATGGATAGGGCACTAGCGGGATCATTTTTGTAAACAACTTTAGGGATGGGTCTAAACACTGGTTGTCTAACCTCATTACTAACTAGTTGAATTTCTAATCCTTCTTCTTCCTTTGTAGATTTAGAACTAGATGCCATCTTTAACCAAACTAGGGTTTACTATTCAAACAAGATTTTTCAAACTATGTAACTCGACACTTGAATAAAATACCTGATGAATCAATGAAATGGAGTTTGGTTGTTGTTGAATTGCTATAAATTGCCTTTTGATCACTGAGAAATTGCTTAATCACTTTTCCCATCTTTGCTCTTTGTTTGAATGATCAAAGTGAATGTTTTTCACTTTTATGAGGCTTAAAACCTAGCATTTTTAGCTTTCATGCTTACAGCTATCACTTAGCTTCCAAAGGATTTTCCAACTCAACATCAACTCTATTTCATTCACTTAGTAGCTACTATCTCATTCCTCTTGGCATCTACTGATCTTGTTAATTGCTCTACAGCCACTATCAAGTCTTACTCAACAGCTATTACACTACTCAACTCGGCATGTACTATAGTTTTACTAGGCAGCCAAAGGTGACTTGGCATCATCTCCCAACTTTTATCTTGACATCTTGTCATGTCCCCTTTTCAAATAATTAAAAAAAAAGAAAATCTTTGCTAAGGCAGGCAGGCCCAAGAAAGTGAAGTTTCGGAAAAAGGGAGTTAATCTTTGGAAACTGTTGGACTAATAAATGATAATTATTATTAAAATATGTTTCATTAACCTCTCTTGGACGTGAGTTACAGTTATGCCCTTTTTAAAGAGGTTTGGAGGCATTTTGGGGGGATTCCAGACTTGATTTTCGCTCATTCTTTGTTATTCTTCAGAGGCTGCCAAACCTGTGGAGAAGGAGACCCAAGAACGGGAGTTTGCAGGTTTCCAGGGAGACCCAAGAATGGGAGTTTGCAGGTTTCCAGGAAGGCTAAGGATGGGAGTTTGAAGCCATTCCATGTGCATGCTCATACAGAGTTTGCCTTTGTGCTGAACAGTGCAGATTTGTGAGTTTCCGGGTGTATTTTTGTAAGAGTTTGGTGTTTCCGGTTGAGTATTTCATATCAGTTTTGGTTGCTGCTGTATTTTAGACTTTAAGCTATTAAAATAGATCTGAATATATATATTGGGACGTGATTAAACTTTTGAGATAGATTATTAGTGTTCTTGTGGTGTTTTCGGGCATATTTTGTGCTATTTCGGGAGCCCGATGAGCATAGTTTTGGTCCTACATTTTTAAGCTGTTGTGTAAAGGCTATACGGATCTGGAAATGTCAATTTGTAGGCTGTTATGCTGCTGAAAGTTCTGTAAAAATTTCCATTTTCAGATTTATTAGTAATTGGTGAAGCTGTGAAGCTTTTGGCACAATTTCTGGCATACCCGATTTGGGGTTTCTTGAGAAATTTGGAGGATCTTTGTGATATTAGTTGTTTGATCTTAAAGATCTGATTAAAGGTTGGAAATATCATGTAAAATCAGAAAAGGGACATTACAGTGGTATCAGAGCCATGATCTTGCCAGCCTGAGGGTTTGTAGAAGTTGCAGGTCAGTTTTGACAACTACCCAGATATTGCATTTCAGTTTTGAGAACTACCCAAATCTTGCATGTCATAATTTGGTGGTTGCATGTTGCTTCTAATCAGTTGCATGTCCAAATCTATGGTTTCATGCTACTTCTAATCATTTGCCTATTAGTTCTTGGTGAATTTGGCGGTTGTAGAAGTTTGCATGTCAGTTTTGACAACTACCCAGATCTTGCATGTCATAATTTGGTGGTTGCATGTTGCTTCTAATCAGTTGCATGTCCAAATCTATGGTTGCATGCTACTTCTAATCATTTGCATGTTAGTTCTTGGTGCTTGAAGAAGTTATATCCTATTGGGGTTACACTCTACTTTATCCAGAATGGACAGGTATAGTACAGAGTCTCAGAGGGAACGATCTTGGACAATTGATAGCCAGAGTCAAAATAGTAGAAAGGATGGTTATTTAGACATTCGAGATAAACTTATGAAAATAAGCCATGACATGTCTAAACAGTTGGTTGAGCACCACCGTATAAATGACATGTTATCTGACCCAGCTAAGGTGGATAAGTTGACTGGATTTCTATTTGGCAGATTTTCTCACAGGACAGATGACACAATTCCCAAGAACTTGCATGAGGAGTTTGAGAAACTAGCTGATAGCCAGGTAGTGGTCTCAGATTCTACTTTGCCACAGGAGGTGGTGGGAAAGGATATTACACAGATTGATAGTAACAGTCAACTTGATACTCAAATTGAGACAATTGTTTACAGGTTGTCAAAGGGTGATGCCACAGGTATTCAGGATGGTATAGTTACAACAGGCAGTGACTACAGTGTAGTGGGTTCAGATGATGATTATGAGGATGTTGTTGTGCAGGATGGTGAGATACCTAGTAGAGATGAGCAGACATTGAGCATTCATGAATTTGCTGAGAAAGAGTACCAGGCGCAGTTAGATGCTTCATCACATGAGGTTGAGGCAGGTAGTACTTCACATGATTTATCCCGCCAGCTGAAGGTGAGTGAAGATAGTATTGTGACTTCATTACCTTATCATGACAGGTATGTGGAGTTAGTTGGTATTGGTCATATTACTCAGGTGAGGAGTTTTCTTGAGTTACCAGTTGATTCTAGTTTACGGATATGGACACGAGATTGTTATATTGGTGTTTGGGATTCAGTTGACTGGAGATCTTTAACACTTTTTGGTCGCAGTGTTTGTTTGGGTGCTATCATGGATTTGATTAGCGGATTACACGGTGTTGTCTTTTCTTGTGCCAGTATCTTGTCTGATGTTGGTATTAGTTTTTATACACCGGTGTTGGGCTTTGTTCATATATCCAGTCGACCATACTTGCTGGAATGTGTTGATGATCTTTCATATTTGGCAGTATGTACAGATGAGTCCCAGGATCATATTGGCATCGATGACATCCAGGAGGATGTAGTGGGCAATTTTGAAGACTTAGTTTCTTTGGGTACAGAGGAGTTGGACAGCAGTGCTACAAATTTTGATACTCTGTATGTTGATATGAGCTTTAGAGTTGATTCACAGGACATGGATGGTAATACTCTAGAGACTAGTAACTTTGAGGATACTCCTTTAGATAGTGCATCAAAGGAGGTTTGTAGGAGACAGTCAAGCCAATGCCATCATGTGTCTAATCAGTTGAGAGTTAGTGACCGAGACATTGCTATCACTTGCCAACATTTTGATGTTGCTCGTCAATTATTAGCAGTTTATGGATGGGGTTCTCCTACTAGTGATGAGCAGGAAGGAAGTTATCTTTCCTTGACAGAGATCCACTCTTTATGGGAGGCTATTCAGATTTTGAGACAGAATTATATGCAGTTGGTAGCTGATAGAGATTATCTTATGGAGTGGGGTAGTACAACATATGATGCATTGTTGGCCAAGGAAGATGAGGTGAGTGAGCTTACTGAGCAGCTTGAGGTGACTTTTGAGATTCTTGAGAGTACACAGTTGGCTTTCAAGGAGTCACAGTTTCATTTGGCTAAGGTGACCATGGAGTTAGAGCGACTACAGTCTTTATCTGATTCTATACAGTCACAAGCTATGGTGTTTGGTGATTCGAGGATGTCCATGGCTGAGATTGTCAGAGACAGTGGAGATGGGGATGCATCCATCCTTGATACTAACATTGGCATATCAGGTTCATTCCCACTAGAGTCAGGTTTAGTTGAGTTGGGTATTGTAGCAGATTATTGTATGCCTAACAGGGTGGTGGCCTCTAGTACTGAAGGCACAGAGACTAGTGATGTATCAAAGGTCATGTGTGATGTTGGTGAGTCGACAGTTGGCATGGTTCCTGCTAGTAATACTACTCCCTTCACAATGTCTTCAGAGGTAGTAGTCAGTTCCAACTTGGTTAATGATCGATTACAGTTAGTTACATCTGGATTGCAGTCTGAGCCACTGACTGAGATTGGTGCATTCTATCGGCCTTACACTGTGAGGTATGCTAATCTATCTACCTTTGATGACCATGTTGATGAGATGATGATACATAGATGTACTTTGGTTCCTAGTGCTTATCATCAGTTATGGGATAGTTTGATGCCTCGGGATGAGAGTTGTGATGGGCATGACATGGTGATAGGTCCTGCAATTGACAGGTTGATAATACATGACTTAGAGCAGGAGTTTTGGAGTGATGCTTTAGCAGGGTATGTACATCAGTTAGCATTTGATCCTTGTGCTGAGGAGTTGATGGCAGAGAAATTTGGTTTGGATTCCATTTCTTACTCTTTATCTTGTAATGTCTTTTCACCATCAGCAGTGTATGGGAGTTATGGTTATGAGATAGTGGCCGATGATTTGCAGAGTTGTGTTGACTGCAGGAGTTGTACAGTGTGTGGATTCTCCATACTTGGTACAGTTTCATTCAAGAGGGTTCACCATTGTTTCAGAGTTGGATTGTACATTCCATATAGGCCAGTGGGATGCGTTGATGGTATTTACTGTGTTGGTAGTTTGATTTGTCCACTTTACTTGGGTTCTGATGTTCTAAGAGTTTGTGCCTCATGGGTTTTTGTTTGTGGTAGTGGTGATTTCGGAGTTTGGTTGAGCTATAATTGTCAATTTGATTATGGATTCCTCTTGGTCATATTGCAAAGGATATTGCAGGAGCCTATGTTAATTGGTAGTAGTATAGTTCATGACTACATTTGGGATCCAGGTGGATTGATTGGTTTATTGTTCAGCCATTGCTTGAGGACAAGCAATGATTGGGAGGGGAGGACTTGTCATGTCCCCTTTTCAAATAATTAAAAAAAAAGAAAATCTTTGCTAAGGCAGGCAGGCCCAAGAAAGTGAAGTTTCGGAAAAAGGGAGTTAATCTTTGGAAACTGTTGGACTAATAAATGATAATTATTATTAAAATATGTTTCATTAACCTCTCTTGGACGTGAGTTACAGTTATGCCCTTTTTAAAGAGGTTTGGAGGCATTTTGGGGGGATTCCAGACTTGATTTTCGCTCATTCTTTGTTATTCTTCAGAGGCTGCCAAACCTGTGGAGAAGGAGACCCAAGAACGGGAGTTTGCAGGTTTCCAGGGAGACCCAAGAACGGGAGTTTGCAGGTTTCCAGGAAGGCTAAGGACGGGAGTTTGAAGCCATTCCATGTGCATGCTCATACAGAGTTTGCCTTTGTGCTGAACAGTGCAGATTTGTGAGTTTTCGGGTGTATTTTTGTAAGAGTTTGGTGTTTCCGGTTGAGTATTTCATATCAGTTTTGGTTGCTGCTGTATTTTAGACTTTAAGCTATTAAAATAGATCTGAATATATATATTGGGACGTGATTAAACTTTTGAGATAGATTATTAGTGTTCTTGTGGTGTTTTCGGGCATATTTTGTGCTATTTCGGGAGCCCGATGAGCATAGTTTTGGTCCTACATTTTTGAGCTGTTGTGTAAAGGCTATACGGATCTGGAAATGTCAATTTGTAGGCTGTTATGCTGCTGAAAGTTCTGTAAAAATTTCCATTTTCAGATTTATTAGTAATTGGTGAAGCTGTGAAGCTTTTGGCACAATTTCTGGCATACCCGATTTGGGGTTTCTTGAGAAATTTGGAGGATCTTTGTGATATTAGTTGTTTGATCTTAAAGATCTGATTAAAGGTTGGAAATATCATGTAAAATCAGAAAAGGGACATTACAGTGGTATCAGAGCCATGATCTTGCCAGCCTGAGGGTTTGTAGAAGTTGCAGGTCAGTTTTGACAACTACCCAGATATTGCATTTCAGTTTTGAGAACTACCCAAATCTTGCATGTCATAATTTGGTGGTTGCATGTTGCTTCTAATCAGTTGCATGTCCAAATCTATGGTTTCATGCTACTTCTAATCATTTGCCTATTAGTTCTTGGTGAATTTGGCGGTTGTAGAAGTTTGCATGTCAGTTTTGACAACTACCCAGATCTTGCATGTCATAATTTGGTGGTTGCATGTTGCTTCTAATCAGTTGCATGTCCAAATCTATGGTTGCATGCTACTTCTAATCATTTGCATGTTAGTTCTTGGTGCTTGAAGAAGTTATATCCTATTGGGGTTACACTCTACTTTATCCAGAATGGACAGGTATAGTACAGAGTCTCAGAGGGAACGATCTTGGACAATTGATAGCCAGAGTCAAAATAGTAGAAAGGATGGTTATTTAGACATTCGAGATAAACTTATGAAAATAAGCCATGACATGTCTAAACAGTTGGTTGAGCACCACCGTATAAATGACATGTTATCTGACCCAGCTAAGGTGGATAAGTTGACTGGATTTCTATTTGGCAGATTTTCTCACAGGACAGATGACACAATTCCCAAGAACTTGCATGAGGAGTTTGAGAAACTAGCTGATAGCCAGGTAGTGGTCTCAGATTCTACTTTGCCACAGGAGGTGGTGGGAAAGGATATTACACAGATTGATAGTAACAGTCAACTTGATACTCAAATTGAGACAATTGTTTACAGGTTGTCAAAGGGTGATGCCACAGGTATTCAGGATGGTATAGTTACAACAGGCAGTGACTACAGTGTAGTGGGTTCAGATGATGATTATGAGGATGTTGTTGTGCAGGATGGTGAGATACCTAGTAGAGATGAGCAGACATTGAGCATTCATGAATTTGCTGAGAAAGAGTACCAGGCGCAGTTAGATGCTTCATCACATGAGGTTGAGGCAGGTAGTACTTCACATGATTTATCCCGCCAGCTGAAGGTGAGTGAAGATAGTATTGTGACTTCATTACCTTATCATGACAGGTATGTGGAGTTAGTTGGTATTGGTCATATTACTCAGGTGAGGAGTTTGCTTGAGTTACCAGTTGATTCTAGTTTACGGATATGGACACGAGATTGTTATATTGGTGTTTGGGATTCAGTTGACTGGAGATCTTTAACACTTTTTGGTCGCAGTGTTTGTTTGGGTGCTATCATGGATTTGATTAGCGGATTACACGGTGTTGTCTTTTCTTGTGCCAGTATCTTGTCTGATGTTGGTATTAGTTTTTATACACCGGTGTTGGGCTTTGTTCATATATCCAGTCGACCATACTTGCTGGAATGTGTTGATGATCTTTCATATTTGGCAGTATGTACAGATGAGTCCCAGGATCATATTGGCATCGATGACATCCAGGAGGATGTAGTGGGCAATTTTGAAGACTTAGTTTCTTTGGGTACAGAGGATTTGGACAGCAGTGCTACAAATTTTGATACTCTGTATGTTGATATGAGCTTTAGAGTTGATTCACAGGACATGGATGGTAATACTCTAGAGACTAGTAACTTTGAGGATACTCCTTTAGATAGTGCATCAAAGGAGGTTTGTAGGAGACAGTCAAGCCAATGCCATCATGTGTCTAATCAGTTGAGAGTTAGTGACCGAGACATTGCTATCACTTGCCAACATTTTGATGTTGCTCGTCAATTATTAGCAGTTTATGGATGGGGTTCTCCTACTAGTGATGAGCAGGAAGGAAGTTATCTTTCCTTGACAGAGATCCACTCTTTATGGGAGGCTATTCAGATTTTGAGACAGAATTATATGCAGTTGGTAGCTGATAGAGATTATCTTATGGAGTGGGGTAGTACAACATATGATGCATTGTTGGCCAAGGAAGATGAGGTGAGTGAGCTTACTGAGCAGCTTGAGGTGACTTTTGAGATTCTTGAGAGTACACAGTTGGCTTTCAAGGAGTCACAGTTTCATTTGGCTAAGGTGACCATGGAGTTAGAGCGACTACAGTCTTTATCTGATTCTATACAGTCACAAGCTATGGTGTTTGGTGATTCGAGGATGTCCATGGCTGAGATTGTCAGAGACAGTGGAGATGGGGATGCATCCATCCTTGATACTAACATTGGCATATCAGGTTCATTCCCACTAGAGTCAGGTTTAGTTGAGTTGGGTATTGTAGCAGATTATTGTATGCCTAACAGGGTGGTGGCCTCTAGTACTGAAGGCACAGAGACTAGTGATGTATCAAAGGTCATGTGTGATGTTGGTGAGTCGACAGTTGGCATGGTTCCTGCTAGTAATACTACTCCCTTCACAATGTCTTCAGAGGTAGTAGTCAGTTCCAACTTGGTTAATGATCGATTACAGTTAGTTACATCTGGATTGCAGTCTGAGCCACTGACTGAGATTGGTGCATTCTATCGGCCTTACACTGTGAGGTATGCTAATCTATCTACCTTTGATGACCATGTTGATGAGATGATGATACATAGATGTACTTTGGTTCCTAGTGCTTATCATCAGTTATGGGATAGTTTGATGCCTCGGGATGAGAGTTGTGATGGGCATGACATGGTGATAGGTCCTGCAATTGACAGGTTGATAATACATGACTTAGAGCAGGAGTTTTGGAGTGATGCTTTAGCAGGGTATGTACATCAGTTAGCATTTGATCCTTGTGCTGAGGAGTTGATGGCAGAGAAATTTGGTTTGGATTCCATTTCTTACTCTTTATCTTGTAATGTCTTTTCACCATCAGCAGTGTATGGGAGTTATGGTTATGAGATAGTGGCCGATGATTTGCAGAGTTGTGTTGACTGCAGGAGTTGTACAGTGTGTGGATTCTCCATACTTGGTACAGTTTCATTCAAGAGGGTTCACCATTGTTTCAGAGTTGGATTGTACATTCCATATAGGCCAGTGGGATGCGTTGATGGTATTTACTGTGTTGGTAGTTTGATTTGTCCACTTTACTTGGGTTCTGATGTTCTAAGAGTTTGTGCCTCATGGGTTTTTGTTTGTGGTAGTGGTGATTTCGGAGTTTGGTTGAGCTATAATTGTCAATTTGATTATGGATTCCTCTTGGTCATATTGCAAAGGATATTGCAGGAGCCTATGTTAATTGGTAGTAGTATAGTTCATGACTACATTTGGGATCCAGGTGGATTGATTGGTTTATTGTTCAGCCATTGCTTGAGGACAAGCAATGATTGGGAGGGGAGGACTTGTCATGTCCCCTTTTCAAATAATTAAAAAAAAAGAAAATCTTTGCTAAGGCAGGCAGGCCCAAGAAAGTGAAGTTTCGGAAAAAGGGAGTTAATCTTTGGAAACTGTTGGACTAATAAATGATAATTATTATTAAAATATGTTTCATTAACCTCTCTTGGACGTGAGTTACAGTTATGCCCTTTTTAAAGAGGTTTGGAGGCATTTTGGGGGGATTCCAGACTTGATTTTCGCTCATTCTTTGTTATTCTTCAGAGGCTGCCAAACCTGTGGAGAAGGAGACCCAAGAACGGGAGTTTGCAGGTTTCCAGGGAGACCCAAGAACGGGAGTTTGCAGGTTTCCAGGAAGGCTAAGGACGGGAGTTTGAAGCCATTCCATGTGCATGCTCATACAGAGTTTGCCTTTGTGCTGAACAGTGCAGATTTGTGAGTTTTCGGGTGTATTTTTGTAAGAGTTTGGTGTTTCCGGTTGAGTATTTCATATCAGTTTTGGTTGCTGCTGTATTTTAGACTTTAAGCTATTAAAATAGATCTGAATATATATATTGGGACGTGATTAAACTTTTGAGATAGATTATTAGTGTTCTTGTGGTGTTTTCGGGCATATTTTGTGCTATTTCGGGAGCCCGATGAGCATAGTTTTGGTCCTACATTTTTGAGCTGTTGTGTAAAGGCTATACGGATCTGGAAATGTCAATTTGTAGGCTGTTATGCTGCTGAAAGTTCTGTAAAAATTTCCATTTTCAGATTTATTAGTAATTGGTGAAGCTGTGAAGCTTTTGGCACAATTTCTGGCATACCCGATTTGGGGTTTCTTGAGAAATTTGGAGGATCTTTGTGATATTAGTTGTTTGATCTTAAAGATCTGATTAAAGGTTGGAAATATCATGTAAAATCAGAAAAGGGACATTACAGTGGTATCAGAGCCATGATCTTGCCAGCCTGAGGGTTTGTAGAAGTTGCAGGTCAGTTTTGACAACTACCCAGATATTGCATTTCAGTTTTGAGAACTACCCAAATCTTGCATGTCATAATTTGGTGGTTGCATGTTGCTTCTAATCAGTTGCATGTCCAAATCTATGGTTTCATGCTACTTCTAATCATTTGCCTATTAGTTCTTGGTGAATTTGGCGGTTGTAGAAGTTTGCATGTCAGTTTTGACAACTACCCAGATCTTGCATGTCATAATTTGGTGGTTGCATGTTGCTTCTAATCAGTTGCATGTCCAAATCTATGGTTGCATGCTACTTCTAATCATTTGCATGTTAGTTCTTGGTGCTTGAAGAAGTTATATCCTATTGGGGTTACACTCTACTTTATCCAGAATGGACAGGTATAGTACAGAGTCTCAGAGGGAACGATCTTGGACAATTGATAGCCAGAGTCAAAATAGTAGAAAGGATGGTTATTTAGACATTCGAGATAAACTTATGAAAATAAGCCATGACATGTCTAAACAGTTGGTTGAGCACCACCGTATAAATGACATGTTATCTGACCCAGCTAAGGTGGATAAGTTGACTGGATTTCTATTTGGCAGATTTTCTCACAGGACAGATGACACAATTCCCAAGAACTTGCATGAGGAGTTTGAGAAACTAGCTGATAGCCAGGTAGTGGTCTCAGATTCTACTTTGCCACAGGAGGTGGTGGGAAAGGATATTACACAGATTGATAGTAACAGTCAACTTGATACTCAAATTGAGACAATTGTTTACAGGTTGTCAAAGGGTGATGCCACAGGTATTCAGGATGGTATAGTTACAACAGGCAGTGACTACAGTGTAGTGGGTTCAGATGATGATTATGAGGATGTTGTTGTGCAGGATGGTGAGATACCTAGTAGAGATGAGCAGACATTGAGCATTCATGAATTTGCTGAGAAAGAGTACCAGGCGCAGTTAGATGCTTCATCACATGAGGTTGAGGCAGGTAGTACTTCACATGATTTATCCCGCCAGCTGAAGGTGAGTGAAGATAGTATTGTGACTTCATTACCTTATCATGACAGGTATGTGGAGTTAGTTGGTATTGGTCATATTACTCAGGTGAGGAGTTTGCTTGAGTTACCAGTTGATTCTAGTTTACGGATATGGACACGAGATTGTTATATTGGTGTTTGGGATTCAGTTGACTGGAGATCTTTAACACTTTTTGGTCGCAGTGTTTGTTTGGGTGCTATCATGGATTTGATTAGCGGATTACACGGTGTTGTCTTTTCTTGTGCCAGTATCTTGTCTGATGTTGGTATTAGTTTTTATACACCGGTGTTGGGCTTTGTTCATATATCCAGTCGACCATACTTGCTGGAATGTGTTGATGATCTTTCATATTTGGCAGTATGTACAGATGAGTCCCAGGATCATATTGGCATCGATGACATCCAGGAGGATGTAGTGGGCAATTTTGAAGACTTAGTTTCTTTGGGTACAGAGGAGTTGGACAGCAGTGCTACAAATTTTGATACTCTGTATGTTGATATGAGCTTTAGAGTTGATTCACAGGACATGGATGGTAATACTCTAGAGACTAGTAACTTTGAGGATACTCCTTTAGATAGTGCATCAAAGGAGGTTTGTAGGAGACAGTCAAGCCAATGCCATCATGTGTCTAATCAGTTGAGAGTTAGTGACCGAGACATTGCTATCACTTGCCAACATTTTGATGTTGCTCGTCAATTATTAGCAGTTTATGGATGGGGTTCTCCTACTAGTGATGAGCAGGAAGGAAGTTATCTTTCCTTGACAGAGATCCACTCTTTATGGGAGGCTATTCAGATTTTGAGACAGAATTATATGCAGTTGGTAGCTGATAGAGATTATCTTATGGAGTGGGGTAGTACAACATATGATGCATTGTTGGCCAAGGAAGATGAGGTGAGTGAGCTTACTGAGCAGCTTGAGGTGACTTTTGAGATTCTTGAGAGTACACAGTTGGCTTTCAAGGAGTCACAGTTTCATTTGGCTAAGGTGACCATGGAGTTAGAGCGACTACAGTCTTTATCTGATTCTATACAGTCACAAGCTATGGTGTTTGGTGATTCGAGGATGTCCATGGCTGAGATTGTCAGAGACAGTGGAGATGGGGATGCATCCATCCTTGATACTAACATTGGCATATCAGGTTCATTCCCACTAGAGTCAGGTTTAGTTGAGTTGGGTATTGTAGCAGATTATTGTATGCCTAACAGGGTGGTGGCCTCTAGTACTGAAGGCACAGAGACTAGTGATGTATCAAAGGTCATGTGTGATGTTGGTGAGTCGACAGTTGGCATGGTTCCTGCTAGTAATACTACTCCCTTCACAATGTCTTCAGAGGTAGTAGTCAGTTCCAACTTGGTTAATGATCGATTACAGTTAGTTACATCTGGATTGCAGTCTGAGCCACTGACTGAGATTGGTGCATTCTATCGGCCTTACACTGTGAGGTATGCTAATCTATCTACCTTTGATGACCATGTTGATGAGATGATGATACATAGATGTACTTTGGTTCCTAGTGCTTATCATCAGTTATGGGATAGTTTGATGCCTCGGGATGAGAGTTGTGATGGGCATGACATGGTGATAGGTCCTGCAATTGACAGGTTGATAATACATGACTTAGAGCAGGAGTTTTGGAGTGATGCTTTAGCAGGGTATGTACATCAGTTAGCATTTGATCCTTGTGCTGAGGAGTTGATGGCAGAGAAATTTGGTTTGGATTCCATTTCTTACTCTTTATCTTGTAATGTCTTTTCACCATCAGCAGTGTATGGGAGTTATGGTTATGAGATAGTGGCCGATGATTTGCAGAGTTGTGTTGACTGCAGGAGTTGTACAGTGTGTGGATTCTCCATACTTGGTACAGTTTCATTCAAGAGGGTTCACCATTGTTTCAGAGTTGGATTGTACATTCCATATAGGCCAGTGGGATGCGTTGATGGTATTTACTGTGTTGGTAGTTTGATTTGTCCACTTTACTTGGGTTCTGATGTTCTAAGAGTTTGTGCCTCATGGGTTTTTGTTTGTGGTAGTGGTGATTTCGGAGTTTGGTTGAGCTATAATTGTCAATTTGATTATGGATTCCTCTTGGTCATATTGCAAAGGATATTGCAGGAGCCTATGTTAATTGGTAGTAGTATAGTTCATGACTACATTTGGGATCCAGGTGGATTGATTGGTTTATTGTTCAGCCATTGCTTGAGGACAAGCAATGATTGGGAGGGGAGGACTTGTCATGTCCCCTTTTCAAATAATTAAAAAAAAAGAAAATCTTTGCTAAGGCAGGCAGGCCCAAGAAAGTGAAGTTTCGGAAAAAGGGAGTTAATCTTTGGAAACTGTTGGACTAATAAATGATAATTATTATTAAAATATGTTTCATTAACCTCTCTTGGACGTGAGTTACAGTTATGCCCTTTTTAAAGACGTTTGGAGGCATTTTGGGGGGATTCCAGACTTGATTTTCGCTCATTCTTTGTTATTCTTCAGAGGCTGCCAAACCTGTGGAGAAGGAGACCCAAGAACGGGAGTTTGCAGGTTTCCAGGGAGACCCAAGAATGGGAGTTTGCAGGTTTCCAGGAAGGCTAAGGACGGGAGTTTGAAGCCATTCCATGTGCATGCTCATACAGAGTTTGCCTTTGTGCTGAACAGTGCAGATTTGTGAGTTTTCGGGTGTATTTTTGTAAGAGTTTGGTGTTTCCGGTTGAGTATTTCATATCAGTTTTGGTTGCTGCTGTATTTTAGACTTTAAGCTATTAAAATAGATCTGAATATATATATTGGGACGTGATTAAACTTTTGAGATAGATTATTAGTGTTCTTGTGGTGTTTTCGGGCATATTTTGTGCTATTTCGGGAGCCCGATGAGCATAGTTTTGGTCCTACATTTTTGAGCTGTTGTGTAAAGGCTATACGGATCTGGAAATGTCAATTTGTAGGCTGTTATGCTGCTGAAAGTTCTGTAAAAATTTCCATTTTCAGATTTATTAGTAATTGGTGAAGCTGTGAAGCTTTTGGCACAATTTCTGGCATACCCGATTTGGGGTTTCTTGAGAAATTTGGAGGATCTTTGTGATATTAGTTGTTTGATCTTAAAGATCTGATTAAAGGTTGGAAATATCATGTAAAATCAGAAAAGGGACATTACACATCTTAACATATCCATATTTCTTATTTGCAGTGCTCCTATGTTCTTTTGGGCTGATGTATGATACATCTTTATATGTATCAGCCCTTTGAGCCTTTCTAGTGGTTAATTTGATGAGGTGTGATCACTTGCCCTCTTGGGTGAAGTGATCTCTCCATTTGATGTGTTGTATTTACCTTTTTTTTTCCATGTCTTCTTCATATCTTTCTTGATGTGTTCCACATTAACTTTTTCTTTGCCCTTGTTAACTTTAGTCTTGGGTGCCTTGGCCTTTTTTGGATAGTTCCTGCTAATATGACTAATCTTCAAGCAACTAAAAAAAGTAGTTTGATTCAACCATTTCCTCTAACTTCCCTTAAAGTGTGTTCTTATGCAATTTTTAGGAATGTGTCCATACTCTTAGCAATAGTGACAACTATACCTAGTGTTGTAATCTCAATTGTAGTGATGTCCATGATTGATTCCTCTTGTAGTTTGATTAGGTGTCCACATAGGCTTTGATCTACATTCAAATGCTCTCTATCCATATTTTTCATAGTTTTAGTAGTTAACCTCAAATCTTGGTGTCCTCATGGTTTTGTTTGTGCAGTCTTGTGTTGAATGTCCCTACTTTTTGCACTTGTGACAAAATTTTGCATTTGTAGGCTTAACAAGTTGATGACTATTCTTGATTCTACACACATTATATGTATGTCCCTTTTTACAATAGAAATGACAAGTAGGTTTAGTGTTCTTACCTTTGTTTCTTCTTTCTTCTATAGCCTTGGATGATTCTCCTTGTTCAGTGCTGATGTAGCCAAGTCCTATACTATCATTACCAACCCTTGGTGATTTCAACAATTACTCAAAGTACTTGATGGCCTCATTGGGTTTATTATAACTTTCTACTATTTCATTTTCTATCTTCAATTCATTGTGCAATTACTCATTTTGTATCTTCAAGTTTGAGATCTCAATATCCTTCATATTTAGCTCATGATGAGCATTGATCATCTGGTTCAAAGTATCTAACTGTATAATTGAAATCTTTTCAAATTCAATTGTCTTCTCTTCCAGTCTATTGGTGAGATTTCTCTTATCATCTTCTATCATGGCCTTGTCTTCAATAGCTCTTTTCTTTTGTTTAGTTACTTTACAAAGCAACATGGCTTGTGATTCTTGTTCAAGCTTGAGTAATTTGATTTCTTCAACTTGTGCTCTATTTTCTCCATTAATTCTACTATTTCTACATCAAATTCCTTGGAGTTTCCATTGGCAAATAGGCGTGTGGTGTCAATCTCCTTGTAGTGTATGTCATTTTTAGCTATGGCTATTTTGTTTCTTCTTTTCAAAGATTTTCTCAGTTCCTCCCTAGCTTCCTCTAGTTTGTGTAAAGCTAGTTGCACATCACTCACTTGATTGTCAATGATCTTCCCATGTTTGAAGATTTTCATTTTTTGACCTTTTTCTACAAGTTGTTAGGCTTCTCCTTGTGAGAACCAATACTCTGATACCAATTTTTGTAATGTTCAAATGGGAAGAGTACTTCTGCGAGGGGTGGGGGATGAATCAGAAGTAAATTTTTTTAATCCTTTTGCTACCCGTAATTGCATATAACTAAAATTAACATGCATGCAAGTTATACATGTAAACAATCATAAAATGAAAGTATGCATCAACACAACACAAGATATTTTGGTGACCCAGAAACCCTCAAAGAATAAGAAGGTAAAAGTGGGGTGGGGATGATACCCACAAAAATTATTGCAATAATGAGTACAACCAATTTTGATGGTTTGCCCTGTTAGAGGCATGCCCTGTTAAAGGCTTTACACTGTGTTCAGGCACTTGATCTTCTCTTTCTCTTCTGATCTCTACTAGATCTAATCTCTGAATATATCCCCTGCTCTGTTCTAATCAACTAGATATATAAATGTTGTCCCTTCCGCTAAGTATTTTCTCTTCAAACTAAAATTTCACTATAATCTCCTCTTATGCTGCTTTTCTTCCATACATACAATGATGCATTTTTCATTCTTATAGAGAATGCGAAGACTTAGGGTTAGGTATGGATCTACGATGGAAATTGAATCTCAAATTCCTACTTATACTTTGCATTTTTCTTATTGGTTGCATGCCTCCACCATTTTTTTGATTGGTTGCATGTAGATTGCATAGGGAATGTAAATGATTCATCCTTATCCTTTTTCTCCTTCAACATTTATCTAAGTCAGCTCCAAAAATGGTTTACATCTCAGTTTGTGCAAATACAAACTCTTATGTTGATCTTGCGTTGCTCGACACATGAAGCATTACTGATGCTCGACACATACTATTTTTGGATTGCTTGGCATCAACTACATTTCCTAGTTTTTATAGCACCTATTGTATCTTGTATCACTCAACATATGTTGTTCTGAGTTGCTCGGCATCTGAATGATTCTATTACTCGGCACATGAACAATTCCCGTATTGCTCGGCACATACTATACTGTAATCTTCTTGGCACTAACTGTGACTTGGCACCTATTGAAATTCTGGATTGGTACCTATTGTGTACTTGGCATGTATAATAAAAATGGTTATGTGTGTTGACACTCATTTGTCAAAACTATTTATTTGACCAACATTAACATGTTGAGTGACACCTCCAAGCACTTCAAGACAACCTCAAGCTAGTATGCAAAATAGTAGCAGCAACAATAATAAAAATTCAGATGCCACTCTTACCTCCCTATTGCCAAGAAAGACCAAGAGTGTAAGGGAGATATACCAAGATAAAATGTATGAGGAAGATTACGATGAGAGTGTAAATTTTCCACTATTTTCCCATAGTGATCCAATTTATTTTGAGGAAATTGTGAATGAAGAGAAATGGTATAATGCCATGGATAAGGAAATAGATGCTATTGAAAAGAATAAGACATGAGAGTTAACTACTTTACCTCCCAAGAAACAAGTAATTGGAGTGAAATGGGTTTACAAGACCAAGTGCAATGCTGAAGAAAAAAATAGATAGGCATAAGGCACGTTTAGTGGTCAAGGGGTACAAGCAGCAATATTGTAGAGATTATGAGGTGACATATGCCCCAGTTGCAAGAATGGAAACCATGCATGCTGTCATAGCAATTTCATCCCAACACAAATGGAAGGTATATCAAATGGATATAAATTTTGCCTTCCTAAAGTGGTGTATTGAAGGAAGAAGTATATGTGGAATAGCAATCTAGTTATGAAGTCATAGGTGAAGAACACAAAGTTTATAGATTGAAGAGAGCTCTTTATGGGCTCAAGAAAGCTCCACGGGTGTGGTACAATAGGATTGACTCATATTTGATGAGAAATGGTTTTAACAAAAGTGATGGTGAGCCCACACTTTACATCAAAGCAACAAATGGTAAGGTGTTGATTGTTGTCTTATATGTTGATGATTTAATTTTTACTATAAATGAAAATTTCCCAATTGGTGAGTTCAAAGAGGCCATGAAAAATGAATTTTAAATGATAGACCTAGGTCTCTTGAAGTACTTTCTAGGCATAGAAGTAAAACAAATGCATGATGGCATCTTCATCTCTCGAGAAAAGTATGCAAGGCAGATCCTGGAGAGATTCAAAATGTAGAACAATAAGGCAACCCCAACACTAACAGTAGTAGGTCTAAATTTGAGCAAGGAAGATTGTAGAAAAAGTGTGAATCCAACAATATACAAGAGTATGGTTGGAAGTTTGATGTATTTGACTGCAACTCAGCCAGAAATGATGCATATAGTAAGTTTAATTTCTAGATTTATGGAAACACCAAAGGATTCCCATTGGCAAATAGGAAAGAGGATCCTATGGTATGTGAATTTTAGCAAGGGATTTGGGATTTTGTATACTATAATAAATGATTTCAAGTTGGTCAGTTACAAGTATAGTGATTAGGCTGGAAGTTTAGATGACAGGAAGAGCAATTTCGGATACATGTTCCATATGGGCTTGGGTGCAATCTCATGGGCATCCAAGAAGAAACCTATTATTGCCCAATCTAAAGTAGAGGCTAAATACATATTAGAAAATGTAGCAACATGTCAAGCTATTTGGTTAAGGAGGATTTTGACAGATTTGAATGGAAGGCAAGAGAATGGAACCACAATTTATTGTGACAACATGTCACCAATTGCATTGTCCAAGAATCCAATCTTCCATGGGAGAAGCACACATATAGAGATCAGATATCACTTCATCAGAGAGTTGGTGGAGAATGGAGATGTTAAAATGAAATTTTGCAAGTCTAAGTAGCAGCTACCAAACATGTTTACTAAGCCATTCAGCATTGGAATTTTTGTACACCTAAGAGAGTGTCTTGGTGTAGTTGATTTGAATCAAGAGTGATCCTTGTTTGTTTCGCTCAAGACAAACAAGGAATGTTGAAATATTTAATGTTGTAGGTCAGTTGCCCCTAGAGCCAAATGCCCACCTACTACCCTGACTATGTCAGACATATTAATGCTCAATAGATGAGTTTTTCAAATTTGGAAAAGAGGGGAAAAATATTTTTGGCAAGAGATAAAACGAATGAATCAGTCTCATTCGATTAGTTGAAGAAGAAGGATATCAAAGAGTTGTAGAAGAGTAAAGTAGAGAAGGAAGTTGATAAGAAGATCAAGTTAGAGGTCAGAAGATAGAAGGAAGTTTGTTCTCATGTCCATAGTTGCACATGTTTCCTATTGTCATTCTGTAATTTCATTTTTTATTGGATTTGTTTTGTGAAGTAGTGATTGCTCCAAGCATTGTTGTATGCACCCATTAGAGCTTCAAGTTTAAAGTTTTAAGTTTTATCAATTTGAAGTTTTTAGGGTTTTCTAGTTGAGGCTGAATGCTTTCAAATTTTGCAATAGTTTGATCATATTTGAATATAAAGGAAGCAAGCAAGTAGGCATACCAATATCTATTGTTCCTCTTCTATTCTTCATTGCATAATATTTTGCATTTGATAATTTCATATTTGAAAATTTCATACTTTGGCTCTTCAAGTTTAATGGTAGAAAAATCTAGGTTGTATGTTCAATTTACAACCCACTCAGATTGGTCTTTCACCAAGTTCTTTTCATTTTCTTTCACTGAGTTCTCTCTGCAGTTATTACCGAGCTCATTTGGCATCCTCTTCTACTGAGCACCACTTTGTAGTGGCTACCGAGCTCACTCGACATATACTTGAACCGAGTTGCCCTTTGTTTGTTGAGTTCACTCGACTTTCTCTTATGCCCAACTTACTCAGCACCCTCCTATCACTCAACATCTATTAGTGCCAAGAAAAATTGTCACTCAATATCTTCATGTGCCAAGCAAATGTTTTTTAAGCTTTGTGATTTTATTTTTTCACAATGCAGGGATTGGCCCCTAAAATGCATTGCCAGAATGATTTAGATATTCTTGGCCCTTGCAACTTTCCAGTGTAGCCGGCATGACACCTAAGAAATTGTTTTGGGAAACATCTATGGCTAGAACCATAACCATTTTGCTCACTTCCAAAATTGAACCTTGTAAGAAATTGTTAGAAATATTGAAATAAATTTGAATATTTTGAAGACTTGCAACTTTAGGAGGTAAATCCCTTGTTAATTTGTTATGCACAAAGCCCACCTTCTCCAATGTTTGGCATCTTCCTAAACTTACAGATATTTTGCCTAAGAGTTGATTGTAATCAAGTAAAAGATTTCTAAATTGTGAAAGCTCACCAAGAGTATCCAGAATTTTTCCCAAAAGCATGTTCAAACTAACTGACAACTATTCAAGTCTTCTTGATTGGCCAAAACTCTATGGCATGTTTCCCTCTAATTTTTTTATGCTAGATATAATCTTTCTAGATATAAATGTTTACCAAGTGCAAATGGAATGGTCCTGTTCAATCAGTTTCCTTCCAAACTGAATGTCACCAAGTTTGTGAGGTTACCAATTTCGTCTAGTATGTTTCCCTTGATTTCATTATATTCCAAAGTAAAAAATGAGAGTGAATTTGAAAGAAAACCAACTGAAGTGGGCAGGACACCAGTGAGATGATTAGCTCCCAAAACAAGCTCTTCCAAGCTTGAGCAATTACTTAATACTGTTATAAAAGACAAGTCATCATTTCCAATCACTAATTGATTTTCCACTCAATTGGTTGGCCTCCAAATCCAACACTTCGTACTTAGTCCAATTCCCCACTGAGCAGGATATTTCTCCACTCAGTTCATTTTTCCCAAAAAGTAGTCGTTGCAGCTCTAACAACCTTCCCAACTCCCATGGAGTCATGCCCTGTAAGTTGTACAAATTGAGCTACAATTTTTGGAGACAAGTGAAAATCAAAAGGAAAAGGGGGATCAACCCTATTCAAAAGTTGTTAATGCCAAGATTGAACCAGGTCAACTAAGAAAACATACCCAACTCAATGGGTATGCTATTCTCGCTCAATTCAAGGATTCTTAAAAAGGAAATATTTCCTAAGAAAGGTGGGATAATTCCTATAAAATTGTTTCTAGCTAATTCCATGCTTTCTAACTTTGGAAGAAGACCAAACTTAGGGGGAATAATTCCAGTTAAGATATTACTAGACAAGCCAATGATTCTCAAGTGAAAGAGCCTTCCAAACTGAAATGGGATATGCCCCTCAAAGCTATTATTCCTTAGATCAAAAACTCTAAGGAAGGAAAGGTTTCTAAGAAAGGGGAAGAGAGTTCCAACTAACTCCATCTCAGTGAGATTCAAGGAAACTATGTACTAATGATGAGAAGAGGAGGTGATGCTAGTCCGATTGTAGAAGGTCTGGTTGGAAGACCAATGGCAAAAGAAATTGAATGGATCAATAGAGATGGACGCTTTGAAAGAGAGGAGAGCTTGTTCCTTAGAATGATAAGAGGGATGTATTGAATGAGTAGGCATCATGTTGAGATCTGTAGGAAGGAAAAAGAAGAAGATTAATAAAGGAAGCATCATCAGCATCTGCATTCTTAAATTAGCTTGCCCAAGTAAACACTCAAAACAAAATGAAATTGTCTGCTTTTAAAATTTGGTGTCTTGAGAGTTTAAAAGACTTACGATTTCTTCTCCTCTTATTTCAAAATGGAAACTGAAATGGACACATGACTATTTGACCAATTCAACACAAAACTAAGTTATTTTCTTTCACTTTGCAAAAAACACTAAAAATTTTATGAGTGGTTTTTATTTATCATCTCCTCCTACTTTTACCAACTAATAATGTGTTATGCATAGTAAAACCAGCTTTTTAAAAAAGTTTAGGATTCGTTTGGCTGTAGGAATATAAAAATGGAATAGGAATACTTATTTTGGAATACTTATTCTCAAATAGAAAATGAGGTTACATATTCCTATTCTTGTTTGGTTCACCCAAAATTTGATGTGGAATTCACAGACTCAAAAATTTATGTTTTCAAAAATTAAAAAAATTGGAATAGGAATACGTATTCCTCTTCCACCTATTTAGGTGGAATAGCAAATCCTCATTTTCAGGCCAAATTTGGAATATGTATTCCAATTTTTTTCCTATTCCAATTTCAATTTGGTGCATCCAAATAGAGAATTCAAAATTTAAAAAATATACATATGCCTATTCCACTTGTATTCCCATTGCCAAACGGACCCTTATTGAAAATATTTTTAAGTTGGAATGAATTTGAAACCACCAGA